>JAQMYF010000025.1:37992277-38006303 GCA_030014195.1 Neosilurus mollespiculum
ATGGACTGGTGAGCTGTTCAGGGTGTACCCCGACCTCGCCCAAAGTTGCCTCCCCACAATCCTAATTAGGATTTTGCAATGAATGAATATTAATATTATTTATTATCCATAGAAAGAGAGGTGGATGGTGCTGAATAGACTTTATAATCCACCAAGTCTTAGGTGAATAATTCTTTTAGTATATACTACACAGGAACATAAGGAGCAAACAAAAGCAACATTTTTATAGTTCATTTAAACATTTTTTCTATAAAGGTAAGCATCATGTGAGCTGTGTAGTATATACTATAACTTTGAATGGTTTTAAAAATTAAGTATTTTTAAAACCATTTATAGCATATTATTGTTATAGTACACAGAAACGTAATGAAACTGCACTTTATACCGGTATGTTTTTAAACTCATTCGTCTTTAGTATATTCTACTCCCAAACATGAATGCATGTCTACCAAAAGTGTCTGATAAACTACGCCCCAGAAGACTGAGGTTTGCCATGCTGGATAGACTGGTTTGTAGGGAGTTCATTTATGGTACATGAGAAGGCTTTGGCCAGATCAGACTTTGCTCTTAATTAGTAGTATTTACGAATTTTAACTTTAATTTTATTTTTAACTTTAAAATTCAAAAAAACAACAGAAAAATCCCCATTCAGTTTATTTACCTTGTGCATCATGGTTTATTTTTTTATTTTTTTTAATTTTCATATATTTATTTTTTCACAGTGTACACTGGGGCACTTTCCTGGGGTATTAACTGGTGCAGGTTTGTACTTTGGCATGTTGGGATATATTGGATAAGCAGCCATGGTTCTCTTACAAACCAGATAAAAATGTTGCCCTATAGCTCGCCATAGTTTGGAATGGAGACAGAGAGACAGACATACAGACAGACAGGCAGACAGGAGGACACATTTATTAACCAGGCAGACAGGGTTTAGGGTAATAACACTGTGTGAGTTTAGCTTTAGCTTTACCTCGAGCTGCTGGAACTGATACATTCCCCATTAAACTGTGTGTGTGTGTGTGTGTGTGTCTGTGTGTGTCATGCTGGGATTTCAGGTCTCAATACTTTTCCATCAGTTTAATGGATTCATTGTAAATCGACACTGAAGTAACTCCACCAATTTACAGACACAGAGAGAAACATCTTAGAGAGAGCTCAGAAGGAGAGACACCTTAGGGAGAGAGAGACAGCTCAGAGGAGAGAGATAGAGATACAGCTAAGCAGGGAGAGAGAGAGAGAAAGAGAGAGAGAGAGAGAGAGAGAGAGAGAGAGAAATTAGAAATAGAACACAAAGAAACCTTAGTAACAGAGAGAGAAGAAGAGAGACAAAAAGCAACCAACATTCATTAGAACAAATAGGAACCTGGAGAACCCTGGAGAAGTTCCTGGTGATCACTGTGTTGTGAAAGATAATGTATAGTAAGGAATAAATTCTCGGCCATGTTCTTGAGCTTATGGGTCACAAGATGGCAGGTGATGAGGCAAGATTATCAGAACACAGAGGGAACTCAATTCAGCAAGAGACTTGGAACTCATTACTGTACAGAACAACAGGACCAACATGTGTATCTAAAGAACTAACAAACCTGACAAGCTAATCACCAGCTTAAGGCTAGCATCCGTGGAGGTCCATGAGAAATCCATTAAAGTATAAAATAAACTCACTGTGACAAGAGTAAAAAAACTGAGTATATGTCTGGAACAGAGAACCTGCGGAACCACTGTAATCACCCTTATAGTGTATATGAGGTGCAAACTGCAGTTTCTAGTTTACAGATGTGTGGGCTCCAGGTGTGTCGGAATGAGGTGTTTCAGGAGTGTAAGTTGGTTATGTTTGAGCTGTGTGGGTTCCAGTGGGAGGGCTCCAGATGTGCTGGTTTCGGTTGTATAGGTTTCTGGTGTGCATGTTCCAGCTGTGTTAGTTACAGGCACATGGGGTCAGTTTTGTAGGTTACAGATGTGAAGTTTCCAGGTGTGTGGGTTCCAGGTGTGCTGTTTTCAAGTGTTTAGGTGTCACATGCAGGTTTTAGGTGTTTTAGTTTCCAGATGTTCAGGATACAGGTGTGCAGGTTCCGGGCATGCAGGTTCCAGGTGTGTAAGGTCAGCTTTGTAGGTTTCAGGTGTGCAGTTTTCTGGTGTTTAGGTGACAGTTGAGTGGGTTTTAGGTGTTTAGTTTCCAGGTTTGCAGGTTCCATGTGTGCAGGTTCCAGATGTGTGGGTTCCAAGTGTTTAGGTTACAGGTGTGCAGGTTCTAGGTCCATGGGTTCCAAGTGTGTAAGATCCAGGTGTTTAGGTTACTGGCTGCATTCACATGGTATTTATTGCACATACATTTTTGACTGTGTTGAAACCCTTTGGCAAGAGTGTTGGCATGCAGAGATGCAGCAGTCTCGTCAGTTTACAACAATGGTGCAAGTTTTTCTGTAAATTTTGTTTGTTTTGACCATGCAGACAGCTGTCGAGACACTGTGCGCTACAACCAAGTGGAACTCCTAACTTTGGGCTTAAATAATGCAGTCAGCACTTTAATACTGACATTTTTGTCTGAGAAGTTATGTGGCCTGGGACTACTACGTGGACAAAGGCGAGCCAGGAAGTCACCTAACCTATTTACCTGTATGTAGAGGCCCCGCAAGCGGTGTGATAAAACAAGGAAGCGTGGTAAGCGGGCAGGGGTACGCTGCAGGCAAAAGGCTAACCCAACCTGACTAGCACTCCCATCACTGCTACTGGCCAACATATGCTCCCTGGACAGCAAATTGGACTTTTGCAGACATCGCCTGACCAGCCTAAAATCAGCTGCGGACCAAAGTACCCAACATGGCTATTCAGTTGGAAGGCCTAACAATGTTCTGTGCAGATAGAGACACTATTACCTCCGGTAAGACTGTGTGTACGTCAACAAGGACTGGTGTGTTAATGCCACAGTTACTGCTTCCCACTGCTCACAACTGGAGCTTTTAGTTGTTAGATGCTCCTTACCTGCCGAGGGAGTTCACCGCCATTGTTATACTAGCAGTCTACATCCCACCCAATGCTAATGCTAATTTAGCACTATGGAGATCTCCATGACGCCATCAGTGAACAGCAAACATCCCACCCGGACAGATTTTTCATCATTACCTGAGATTTCAATCAGGCTGTCTGTTGCACCAAAGTTCTTTCACATGTGAACTTTGCCACAAGAGGGAACAATATACTGTGTTTATTTTACATAAACATCCATGACACATACAATGCCATATTCCGCCCACACTTGGGTCTCTCTGACCACCTCTATGTCCTGCTGCTCCCTGCATACAGACCCCTGCTGAAATGCTCCAGGCCAGCAACAAAGACCATCAGAGTGTGGCCTGAAGGCACCACAGACATGCTGCAGGACTGTTTGGAGAATACAGACTGGGACATGTTCAGGGAAGCAGCCACCTACAACCAGCTCATCAACATAGAGGAATACACTGACTCTGTGATCAGCTACATTACAAAGTGTATTGAGGACGTCACTGTTGTCAAAACTGTAACCATGCGTGCCAACCAGAAGCCGTAGCTAACAGCTGAGATCCGCGCCCAGCTGAGAGACAGAGATGCTGCTTTCAGGTCGGGAGATGATGAAGCCCTGAGATCTGCCAGAGCACAACTTTCCAAGGCCATCCACATAGCAAAGCGGCAGTATGCACATCGGATTCATGACCACTTCTCCAACACCAAGGATCCGAGGCGATTGTGGCAGGGCATCCATGTCATGACGGATTACAAATCCCCACACCGATTGACAACAGTAATGAATGAATCAGACTGAATGACTTCTTCACACGGTTTGAAGCTCTGAACAACACACAGCCTCAGATATTAACACTGGCTGTGGAGGAGCAAGGACTCTGCCTAATGACAGCAGACGTGAGGAGGATGCTACCAGAGTCAATGCAAGGAAAGCTGTGGGCCCAGACCACATCCCAGGGAGAGTGCTCAGGGACTGAGCAGATCAGCTGTCAGACGTGCTCTCTGACATCTTCAACAAGTCTTTGAGCCAGGCGATGGTCACTGCAAGCTTCAAGAAAACCACCATTATTCCTGTGCCGAAGAAGGCTACAGCGATGTGTCCCAATGACTACTGCCTGGTGGCCTTGACCTCCATTGTGATGAAGTGCTTCGAAAGGCTGGTCAAGACACACATCCACTTCTCCCTCCCCACTTCACTGGACCCCCTACAGTTTGCTTATCGCTCCAACCACTCAACATTTGATGCCATCTCACACACTCTCTCACATCTAGAGGAAAAGGACAAATGTGAAAATGCTGTTCATTGACTTCAGTTCAGCATACAACACAATCATCCCCCAGCAGCTAGTAAACAAACTCTCCCTACTTGGCATCAACATGTTCACCTGCAACTGGGTTCTGGACTTCCTGACAGAAAGACAGCAGTCAGTGCATATTGGCAACATGACACCAGGTTCCATCAGTCTGAATGCAGGCACCCCCAGGGGCATGTGCTTAGCCCACTTCTGATCACGCTGCTCACCCATGAATGCACACCAAGCTCAGAATCCAACCTCATTGTTAACCTCATTGTTCGTTGACAACACTACCATTATTGGCCTCAACAACAACAACAACAACAACAATGAGGCACCGTACAGAGAGGAGGTGGAAAGACACCAAAGTGAGCTGATGTGACACCAACAACCAAAATGTCACTGAATGTGGAAAAAACCAAGGAGATGGTGGTGGACTTAAGGAGAAGACCAGGGGCCTCATGTACAAAGACTTGCATGGAATTCTTACTGAAAAACAGCGTACACTTAAATCCAGAAAACATTGTACGCAAAAAAAAATCCAGATGTATGAATCTGTGCGTATGCATGAATCCAAGCACATTTCCTTTGAACATTCGAATCCACATGGAATTGAGTACACATGTAGGAGTACCCGACCCCTCCCTGTCCACAGCACCATTTAAATATGCAAATCATATTTAAATGAACCTTGCCCTGGAGATTCCCCTCTTCGCAGGATCAGAAAACCCTTACAAAACGAGGAAGACAGGGAGGCTCGCAAAAATGTACTGTTTGGCATGCTCTCCTGGGACAGTGTGTGTGAGGCCGTCACTGCTGTGGGGTCAGAAAGGCGTACACACACACGGAGATAAAAATGAAGTGGTCAGACTGAGAGGTGGCCGTTAAGCAAAGGATGGCTGCCCCAAAGTCTGGCCCAATCAGGTGGGGGGACAGGAGAGGAGGACCCCACCCTGTTTGAGCAGAGAGTTGCCGCTTTCAGGGGTGGTGGGAGCGCATGTGGGGGACTCCGATTACCCCCCAAGCTCACAGCCCTGTAAGATAGAGGTTCATGCGGAAATGTGTGCATGTTGTTTGGATTGGCAAATTTAAACATGCCAGTACAAGGAAGAGGATATCCAAGACTTTGACTCATGTTTAAGTATGATTTATGTATTTTTCAAAACAGACAGTGAAACGGAGGACATTCAGTCACAGACTCGGGGAATTTCTCCACCATCCGCGGTGGCTCTGGCGTCACAGAAACGGGGGATTCCTGCTGCCCGCCCGACTGGCCGTGTCCTCACCCGCACTGTGCTGTGCAATCGGTGGCATAAATTACCGCCTGCACATAGGCATCCTCACAAATATCACTGACTCAATAAATGCATTGGTGAATGGTTGAAATCACCCATCAAAAGTAATTTAAGGAGGGATTTTAACATTTTTCTACAACCCCCTACACAACCCTATTATTACATATACAGTATATGGGTATTGTGGAATGCGTAGGGGGTTGTGTAGGGGGTTGTAGAAAAATGTTTAAATCCCTCCTTAAATTACTTTTACTATGTAAAGCTGCTTAGTGACAATGTCAATTGTAAAAAGCGCTATAGAAATAAAACTGAATTGAATTGAATACTTCTATTATTATCACAATGTATGCATGTGTTCATACCATTACGAGCTACCTTGTTGTACACTGTTCTCCTCCCACTAGTCACTTTACTGCCTGCTCAACGCAGTTGTACATCCTCATAGTAAGTTTTGTATTTTGTATATTGTACAAGTTTTAGTATTATTTTCATATTTTTTATTTTACTTTTTAATTCATTTATATTATCTTATTCTATATTCCTATTTTTACGACTGTTTACTGCACCTTGTGTCCGCATGAAACATCATTTCGTTCAACTGCAATAGATCTATTGTAATGTTGGAGAATGACAATAAAGCTTTTGAATCTGGAATCTTGAATTGTGCATCCTAATTCATTGTAACTCCCTTCTTTCTGTGAGAGTGTGTGTTTCTTGTTTAGTGTACTCTAATCTCTCACTGTATCTGAAAACCACACACTGTTATATTATTAGTGTTTAATGTCAGGCTGCATGAGGACAGGGAGTTGTCTGAAGAGCGCCAACATAAACACAGACTTGTATAATTGGACAGTGAATCTCTGATCTGTGTGCTGAGGGGTCATTAGCATGCCAGCTAATTAGGAGCTAATTGCCAGAGTGCACTTAGGTGTCATTAACATGTCCATGTTTACCTGATGGCTCTTCAGTTCAGGCTAATTAGCACTAGCCACTCAGTGTGGCTTCGTGTTGTGTTGTGAACCTCTCGAGCTGTTGATGGTCACAACTGATTGGTCAGGTTCAAGATAAATGTGTAATGATGCTGTGGTCATGTGACCTTTGATGAAAAATAAATTATTTTCTCTTGTACGGGACAATACTAGAGGAAATGTAAAGCCCCATGATGCACTGCCATAGAGCAAGCTAACTTGCAGAAAACGATGAATCCGGTTGTGTAGAGAGTACCCATAATCCACTTTGACATTAAAAATCGATGTATGGCCTACATAGTAAATAGGGTGAGTGGATTGGAACGTGTCCACTGTGGACTGGTGATTTTGGAGCCCAACAGAGTGTTAGTGAAGAGTGTGTTTCTGTTTGTGTGTCTGTGAACATCAGTTAGCACTAAACTATTGACTCTCCCTCATCCATTAACCTTAAAATCACAAGTCTGAACTGCATAAAGGGCTGGGTCTGATTATCAATACACCCTAAACTGTTCGTTTTAAACATTTTGATGTGCCACGCCCGTGGGCCTTGTTCCACTGTGGCCTTGTTTCCAGTTAATGATTTATTGTTTCGTCCACAAGCTGATGGAGGCCATTAATGACAGAACAGATCAATTCTCCCTGCAGTAAATAATGACTGTTTACACTTTCCTCAGGTTCCAATCATGCTCTTTATTCAATTTACTCTCTTCCTAAGGAACAAATATTTCTAATTTATCCAATATATAATGCAATGTTTACATCATGGTGCTGCTGAGTTCTGGACTGTGATTGGTCAGAAGATGATGAGTTCTGGATTTTGATTAGTCAGAAGGTGTTGGGATCTGGATTGTGATTAGTCAGAAGGTGCTGCATTCTATATTGTGATTTATTAGAATATGCTAAGTTGTGATTGGTCTAAGAGTGATTAATACTGTATAAAAGCAGCTCTGACAGAAGTGTAGGTTTATATTAATGCACTTGTTCTATAGTAACAGATCTTTCAGAGGGGTGTGTATAGGGTGTGAACAGGGGCATGTACAGAGTATGTATGGGGGCATGTACAGGCGTGCGCATGGGGTGTGTTCAGGGGCATGTACAAGACATGTATGGGGGTGTGTACAGGGGCGTGTACAGTACATGTATGGGGCATGTACAGGGGAGTGATTGGTGTGTGTTCTAGGGCGTGTATAGGACATGTACGTGGGCATGTACAGGGGTGTGTATGGGGTGTGTTCAAGGGCGTGTACAGGGCATGTACAGGGGTGTGTATGGGGTGTGTTCAACGGCATGTACAGGACATGTACGGGGGCATGTACAGGGGTGTTCTGGGGTGTGATCAGGGGCGTGTACAGGACATGTACGGGGCATGTACAGGGGTGTGTATAGGGTATGTTCAGGGGCGTGTACAGGACATGTACGGGGGCATGTACAGGGGTGTGTATGGGGTGCGTTCAGGGGCTGTGAACAAAACATGTATGGGGGCATGTAGGAAGGTGTGTATGGGGTGTGTTCAGGGGCATGTACAGGACATGTACAGGGCGTGTACAGGGGTGTGTAGTGTGGTCAGTGGTGGCTTAGTAGTTAATTTAGATTAGGTTAGGTTGGGTTACTGAGCCAAAAGTCCGCAGTTGAATCCCCACTATCACCAGTATTGGGCCCTTGAGCAAGGCCTTTAACCCCCAATTGCTCAGTTGTATAAAAACAATAAAGATAATTGTAAGTCGCTCTGGATAAGAGCTTCTGCCAAATGCTGTAAATGTAAATATAAATATGTGTGCGTGGTGTGTTCAGGGGGGTGTACAGGCCATGTATGGGGGCATGTACAGGGGTGTGTATGGGGTGTGTACAGGGGTATGTTCATGACATAAATGGGGATGTGTACAGGGGTGTGTGAGGGGTGTGTTCAGGGGTGTGTACCGAATATATATAGGGACGTGTGCAGAGGTGTTCATGGGGTGTGTTCAGGGGTGTGTACAGGACATGTACGGGGTGTGTATAAAGGTGTGTATAAACTGTATTCAGGGGTGTGTACAGGACATGTATGGGACATGTACAGTGGTGTGTATGGGGTGTGATCAGGGGCGTCTACATGACATGTATGGGGCATGTACAGTGGTGTGTATGGGGTGTGTTCCAGGGCAGGTACAGTACGTATGGGGGCATGTACAGGGGTGTGTATGGGGTGTGATCAGGGGTGTGTACAGGACATGTATGGGGCATGTACAGGGGTGTGTATAGAAGCGTGTACAAGAAATGTATGGAGACCTGTACAAGGGTGTGTATGTGGTGTGTTCAGGTGTGTGTACAGGACATGTACGGGACGTGTACAGGAGTGTGTATGGGGTATATTCAGGGGCATGTACAGGATATGTATGGGGATGTGTACAGTGGTGTGTATGGGGTGTGTTCAGGGGTGTGTACAGTACATGTACGGGGCGTGTACAGGGGTGTGTATGGGGTATATTCAGGGGCGTGTACAGGGGTATGTATGGGGATGTGTACAGTGGTGTGTATGGGGTGTGTTCAGGGGCGTGTACAGTACATGTACGGGGCGTGTACAGGGGTGTGTAGTGTGGGCAGTGGTGGCTTAGTGGTTAAGGCGATGGTTTACTGAGCCAAAGGTCAGCAGTTGAACATGTACGGGGATGTGTAAAGTGGTGTGTTTAGAGGCGTGTTCAGAGTTGTCTACCGGGGTGTGTATGAGGTGTGTTCAGGAGTGTGTACAGGTCATGTAAGGGGACGTGTACACAAGTGTGTATGGTTTGTGTTCAGGGGCGTGTACAACATTTACGGGGGGTGTACAGTGGTGTGTAAGGGGTGTGTTCAGGAATGTGTACAGGACATATAGAGGGTGTGTAGAGGTGTGCATGGGGTGCGTTCAGGGGTGTGTACAGGACATGTATGGAGGTGTTTACAATGGTGTGCGCGCGGTGTGTTCAGGGGCATGTACAGGACATATGCGGGGCATGCACAGGGGTGTGTATAGAGGCATGTACAGGAAATGTGCAGAGACGTGTACAGGGCTGTGTATGGAGTGTGATCAGGGGCGTGTACAGGACATGTATGGATCGTGTACAGGGGTGTGTTTAGGGGCGTGTAAAGGGAATTAGCAAACGTGTACAAGGGTGTGTATGTGGTGTGTTCACGGGTGTGTACAGGACATTTATGGGGACATGTACAGGAGTGTGTATGGGGTGTATTCAGGGGCGTGTACAGGATATGTACTGGACGTGTACAGGGGTGTGTATGGGGTGTGTTCAGGGGCATGTACAGGACATATATGGGGCGTGTACAGGGGTGTGTATGGGGTGTGATCAGGGACGTGTACAGGGCATGTATGGGGCGTGTACAGGGGTGTGTATGGGGTGGGATCAGGGGCGTGTACAGGGCATGTATGGGGCGTGTACAGGGGTGTGTATAGGGGCATGTACATGAAATGCACGGAGACGTGTACAGTGGTGTGTATGAGGTGTATTCCGGGGCAGGTACAGGACATCTATAGGGATGTGTACAGGGGTGTGTTTTGGGTGTGTTCAGGGGTGTATACAGGACATATACGGGGACGTGTACAGGGGTGTGTATGAGGTGTGTTCTGGGGCAGGTACAGGACATGTACGGGGACGTGTACAGGGGTGTGTATGAGGTGTGTTCAGGGGTGTGTACAGGACATATACGGGCTGTGTAGAGATATGCATGGGGTGTGTTCAGTGCTGCGTACAGGAGATGTATAGAGGTGTTTACAGTGGTGTGTGTGCGGTGTGTTCAGGGGCATTTACAGGACATATACGGGGCATGTACAGGGATGTGTATGCGGTGTGTTCAGGGGCATGTACAGGACATGTATGGAGACGTGTACTGGGGTGTGTATGGGTTGTGTTCAGGGATGTATACAGAACATGTACTGGGATGTATGTATAGGGTTGTGTACAGGAAATGTACGGAGACCTGTACAAGGGTTTGTATGTGTTGTGTTCAAGGGTGTGTACAGGACATGTACGGGGACGTGTACAGGAGTGTGTATGGGTTGTATTCAGGGGCGTGTACAGGATATGTACGGGGACGTATACAGGGGTGTGTATGGGGGTGTGTTCAGGGGTGTGTATAGGGGCTTGTATAAGGCATGTACAGTACACACTGAAAGGAAGTATGGAGGTGTTTATTTAAGGAGTCTCCACTGTCAGTGTTGTGTTCCAGTCAGAGTTAAAATCTAAACTTTAAGTTTTATGAAATTTTCAGATTAGACAAGTTTATACTTCTTTATCCTTTCTTGGTCACATGACAAGCTCTGATTTTTTTCTCTATCTTTTCTTGGTCACATGGCAAGCTCTGATTTTTTTTATGATTAAGTAAAAAGAGAATATAGAGTGATTATTATTTCTGTTATAACGTCAGTGATATAAACATCATATTAACATCCGTCTGTGTAAAAGTAGTTGTCTGTGCAGTATTCTTGTCTCCCAGTTGCTCACTTGTATAAAAAAATGATGAATGTAAGTCACTCTGGATAAGCGTTTCTGCCAAATGCCACAAATGTAAATATAAATGTAAATGTCTCTGTCTGTCTCTCTCCACAGTACTCTGTGTATCTCTGTCTGTCTCTCAGTACAGTACTCTGTCTCTCTCTCTCTGTCTCTCTGTACAGTACTCTGTCTCTCAGTCTGTCTTCCTCCCTGTCTTTCTGTCTCTCTAAACAGTACTCTGTGTCTCTCTCTGTCTGTCTCTCTGTACAGTACTCTGTCTCTCTGCCTGTCTCTAAACAGTACTTTGTCTCTTAGTCTGTCTGTCTCTCTGTACAGTACTCTGTCTCTCTCTGTCTGTCTCTCTGTACAGTACTCTGTCTCTCACTGTCTGTCTCTCTATACAGTACTCTGTCCTTCAATCTGTTTCTCTGTCTGTCTGTCTCTCTCTACAGTAATCTGTCTCTCTGTCTCTGTACAGTAATCTGGCTGTCTCTCTGTACATGATGTGTGTTGGATATAAACTGATTATCATTTATCATCCCATTACACACCTAATTCCAGCATAAAACCCATTCTAGATACCGTGTGTGCATGTGTGTGTGTGTGTGTGTGTGTGTGTGTGTGTGTGTGTGTGTGAGGACAGCTCGGATGTTTCACGCTCGACTACCCGCTGATGTTTTATTGATTGAGGCTTTTGTGTGTCCCAAGAGAGGGATTAATTCTTCACTGCGGTCGTGTTTCCTCTACTGTTCACTTCACACACAACCGCAGTCTGACCTGATCACATTTACATTTATTTAGACACACACACACACACACACACACACACACACACATACACACACACACACACACACCTACACTCAGAGCTGGAGCTGTTTGTAGGTTGTACACATGATTTCATTTTGCAGGACTTAACTGTGACCTGATATTTCTCTATATTCAGCAGCCTTTCAGTCATTAACAGAGTAATTACATAATAAACATAAAGTGAACATGTAAGAAACTTGCTATATTTAACATGAAAGTACAATAAAATAAATAGTATATAATAGCAAATGTCTCAGGCCCTGCCCACAAGTACACAGAAAACCCCAAAATTATATATAAACAGTCACATGATCACAACAGGAGCATGGCAGCACATCAGGAATGTTAACTGGCAGGGAGGGGCTGAGGAGAAAGGTGGGGAGAGGCTGAGAGGGGGCAGTCAAGGGTTGAGGAGGGTGTCTAAATTCCTGTGAGTCTCCAATATTTACATCAAAATGAGTTCAGCTTCACAGACTTAGGGGCGGGGCTATGGGAATTGGGGACATCCTACCTATCTACTTGAAGAGTGTTAATATTCTTTTATTTTTTCTTCAGTATAAACTAAATGATGTAGAGATGTACCATATGGTTCACTCTTGGTCAGCTTCATATTTACATTGATCAGAATGATTTTATCCAGCAGATGGTGTTTCGAGTCATTTTTAACCCATATATGTTTGATTTTTATAAAAATAATAAAAGCCGTGTATCAAATGCTAGAGGGAAAAAACCCCAAACAAACAAAAAGAAGGGTGTAGTTTGTAGTAAATAGTAAGTAGTGTGTAGTGAGAAGAGTGTAGTGAATAGTAAGTAATGTGTAGAGAGTAGTGAGCAATGTGTAGTAAGCAGTAAGTTGTGAATAGTAAAAAGTGAGTAGTGTGTTGTGAGTAATGTATTGTAATGTGCATTGAGTAGTGTATAGTGAGTAGCATGTAGTGAGTGTGTAGTGAGTAGTAAGTAGTTTGTGGTGAATAGTGAGTAGTGTGTAGTGAATAGTAGTGTGTTGGGAGTAGTGAGCAGTGTGTAGTAAGCAGTAAGTTGTGAAGAGTAAAAAGTTAGTAGTGTTTAGTGTGTAGTGAGTAATGGGTATTCTATATGGAAAGTGTGTAGTGTGTGGTGAGTAGTGTGTAGTGAGTAGTTTGTAGTGAAGAGTGTGCAGTGAGTAGTGTGTAGTGAGTAGTTTGTAGTGAGTAGTGTGTTGTGAGTAGTGTGGAGTGATTAATGTGTAGTGAGCAGTCAGCTAGTAGTAAGTAATGTGTATTCTGTATGGGAAGTGTGTAGTGTGTAAGGAGTAGTGTGTGGTAAGGACTGAATAGTGAGTAGTTTGCAGTAAACAATGTGTAGTGAGTAGCGTGTGGTGGCTAGTAAGAAATGTGGTGTGTAGTGAGTAGTTAGCAGTAAGTTGTGAATAGTAAAAAATGAGTAGTGAGAAGTGTGTAGTGAGTAGTGTGTAGTGAGTAATGTGTAGTGAGTAATGTGCATTGAGTAGTGTGTGGTGAGTAGCGTGTAGTGAGTGTGTAGTGAGTAGTAAGTAGTTTGTGGTGAATAGTGAGTAGTGTGTAGTGAATAGTAGTGCGTAGGGAGTAGTGAGCAGTGTGTAGTAAGCAGTAAGTTGTGAATAATAAAAAGTGAGTAGTGTGTAGTAAGTAGTGTGTAGTGAGTAGTTTGTAGTGTATAGTGTGTAGTGAGTAGTGTGTAGTGAGTAGTTTGTAGTGAATAGTGTGTAGTCAGTAGTGTGTAGTGAGTAGTTTGTAGTGAGTAGTTTGTAGTGAATAGTGTGTTGTGAGTAGTGTGTAGTGATTAATGAGTAGTGAGCAGTTAGCTAGTAGTGAGTAATATGTATTCTGTAGGGAAAGTGTATAGTGTGTAAGGAGTAGTGTGTGGTAAGGACTGAATAGTGAGTAGCATGCAGTAAACAGTGTGTAGTGAGTAGCATGTGGTGGCTAATAAGAAATGCGGTGTGTAGTGAGCAGTGAGTAGTTAGCAGTAAGTAGTGTGTACTACAACTAGTACTACACCCTACTCACATAATCCACACTACTCACTGAGCAGGGTGTAGTAGTTAGTGTGTAGTGAGCAGTGTATAGTGAGTAGTGAGTAATGTGTAGTGAGTAGTGGGTAGTCAAGTCAAGTCAGTTTTATTTGTATAGCGCTTTTTACAATTGACATTGTCACAAAGCAGCTTTACATAGTAA
>JAQMYF010000025.1:38052803-38065972 GCA_030014195.1 Neosilurus mollespiculum
CCACCATCATCTCCTCCATCGCTCTCACCCTCCCCCCCCCGCCTTCACTACCATCTCTAGAGTGCTCCTCTCCTCCACCTCCTCCCTCTCCTAATCTTTACACACTTACAGTGGATTATGTGAGAACACAGCTGAAGAAGATCAAAGCCAGGAAAGCCACGGGTCCTGATGGCATCAGCTCCAGACTCCTCTGGAACGTTGCAGACCAGCTCTGTCAGGTGGTCTGCTACATCTTCAACCTGAGCCTGAGTCTGGAAAGAGTTCCTGTCCTGTGGAAGATGTTTTGTGTGGTCCCAGTCTCTAAAACTTCGCGCCCCAAGGAGCCCAACCACTTCAGACCCATGGCCTTAACGTCTCACTTGATGAAGGCACTGGAGAGAATCATCCTCAGGCACCTCTGCCCCCTGGTGAATATAAACATGGATCTCTTGCAGTTTGCATACCAACCTGGTATTGGGGTGGAGGATGCTGTTATCTATCTGCTGCAGAGATCCCTGTCTCACCTGGAAGATGCTGGAAACACTGTGAGGATTACCTTTTATGACTTCTCCAGCACTTTCAACACTATCCACCCCTTACTGCTCAGGGTGAAGTTGGAGAGAGCGGGGTCAGTGATCAGCTGGCTGCATGGGTTTCCAACTACGTCACTGACAGACCCCAGCTTGTGAGGCTGCAGGACTGTGTGTCTGATGTGGTGGTCTTCAGCACTGGGGCCCCCCCAGGGAACAGTCCTCTCACAGTTGCCACCTCCAGAAGTTCTCCAACGACACTGCCATTGTGAGATGTGTGTCAGAGGGGAACGACTGTGAGTACAGGAAAGTCATCATGGACTTTGTCGACTGGTGTGAGCTGAATCACCTTCAATGCCAGTAAGACAAAGGAGATGGTGATTGATTTCAGCAGGAAACCCCTTATCCAACATTGTACTGGTAAACATCCAGGGACTTGACATTGAGAGAGTGAGGACGTACAAGTATCTGGGTGTCCACTTAAATAACAAGCTAGACTGGACTGACAACACTGACTCACTCTATAAGAAGGGTCAGAGTCGTCTTTACATGCTGAGGAGGCTGGGATCTTTTGGTGTGTGCAGACCACTGCTGAGGACTTTTTATGAGACTGTGGTGGCATCTGTGGTCTCCTATGCAGTGGTCTGCTGGGGAGAGGGGGTCTTCTGAGCAAGACAAGAAGATGCTCAACAGTTTAAATGAGCCAGCTCAGTCTGTGGCTGCCCCCTGGACTCCATTGAGGTGATGGGGAGGAGGAGGGCTCTGGCCAAACTGTCCACCATCATGGACAACACCTCCCACCCTCTGCATCAGACTGTGGGGGCCTTAAGTAGCTCCTTCAGTAATAGACTCAGACATCCAAGGTGTAGGAAGGCCAAACACCATCAGAGTGTTTAATGCTGCTCTATAAATTCTGTTATTGCAACAAACATTTTCATATCACAGTAGGACTGATGTCATCTAACTGGGTGAGTCTGTGTATATAAATACTGTTTCTTTTTTTATTGTTATTATTATTTACTATTTATTGTACATACAGTTTTTGTGTCTTTGTGTGCTTTTTTGGTTATTACTTAAATGGTTCTTTTTATTTTTGTGTTTGAGCTGTGGTAACAGTGAAATTTCCCCGCCATGGTATCAATAAAGGATCTTATCTTATCTTAGTAGTATTAATATTATTATTACTATTATAATTATTATTATTATTATTATTATTATTATTATTATGTGTACAAATTAAAAATGAGAATGCAGCATAGTGGGATCGGGTTTCCTGGAACATTCAGGCCTGTAAGTGCTCATCATTAGTGGAGGGCCCTCCTCCCTCTACATGCAGCCCAGGAAGCACTGCCTAGTCAAACCTCCAAGAACTTTCTGGAGACTATGGAGACTCTTCAACACAGCAGCTTTCTTCTTGGCCCAGACTGACAGAAGAGCTGTGCCCCTGGTGGAGAACCCAGGCACCTTCCTCACTTAAGAGAGCAAGTCAGGAGGTACCAAACAAAAGGCATTGAAAACAATGGGCAGTCAGACAACTGTGTACTAGGGATGCAAACGAGAGTGCTCAAAAGTGAGAGTACCGTACCCCGCTTCCCAGCATTCTCCTGGCTAATGTCCAAAGATTAGAAAACCAGCTAGAAGAGCTACGGGCCAGGATGAATTTCCACCAGGACATTAGGGACTGCAATGTCTTTATTTTTATGGAGACATGGCTGGACCCCTCAGTCCCGACTCGGCAATTGTTCCTGCGGACCTCTCCATTCACCACCACAACTGGACTGAAGATGCGGAGAAGCGCAGGGGAGGTGGCGTGTGCATCATGACCTTAAACACCTCATGGTTAAATGCAGGCCTTTTTATCTGCCCAGAGTGTTTACAGCAGTGTTCTGTACTGCTGTTTATATTCCCCCCCCCATGCTGACACCACACAGGAGCTGGACGAACTGTATGAGGTTATCGATGGGCAGGAAACACTTTACCCGGAGACTGCTTTAATCATGGCTGGTGGTTTTAACAAGGCAAACCTGAAGAAAGTTCTGCCGAAGTACTACCAGCACATAGACTTTACAACGCACGGCCATAACTTTTTGGACGGTGCCTACACGGCACTTAAACATGCCTACAAAGCATGTTTCAAAAATGAAATTTGACCCTGCAGTATTAGAGGTGCTGGTAGATGAAGCCAATAAGAAGACATCAAGACATCAGAAGAAGAACAAAAGAAAAATTGGCGTATAATAAAACGCCGGCAAATAAAATGGGTCGGGGCACAGTGGATGAGATGCCTTTGACCAGCATTGAGGAGCAGGTGCAGTTCATGATCTGTGAAGAGCAAGTCACTGGAATTGCCGGGATTGACACACTGGACCTAATAGCAGAACAAGGTAGGCGCACAGTAACACACTTTTTTTCTGAAAAGATATTTATTTCCTCCTTCTGACTTGGCTCCTTTAGCTATTTTAAGACAACAGTGTCAAACTTGGGTTTTAAGATGGACAGTGATTTTAAATTGGAAAAGCAAATTAGTGCGGTTGTAAAGTCCAGCTTTTTTCACATTAGGCAGCTGGCAAAGGTGAAGCCCTTCCTTGCACAACAGCACTTTGAAACAGTAATCCATGCCTTTATTACATCCCGGCTGGATTACTGTAACGCACTTTATTTTGGTGTCAGCCAGTCCTCCCTCTTACGTCTCCAGTTGGTGCAAAATACTGCCGCTCTCCTCTCAACCGGAGCACGTGAGAGGGAGCACATTACTCCTATCCTGGCCTTCCTGCACTGGCTGCCTGTGCATTTTAGAGTTCGTTTTAAGATTCTTTTATTTGTTTTTAAATCTTTACATGGTTTACATCTTACCTCTCTGAGCTTCTTCACCCCTACACTCCTGCTCGGTGCCTCAGGTCAGCTGATCAGCTGATTCTGGAGGTACCGAGGTCTAAACGGAAGCTTAGAGGGGATAGAGCTTTTTCTGTGGCGGCCCCCAAATTGTAAAAGAATGAGCTTCCCGTCCACATTAGACAAAGCTCCTCACTGTCCATTTTTAAAACTCATCTTAAAACCTATTTTTATTCCTTGGCTTTCGACCCTGCATGAGACTCGGCTTCTGTTTTAGTGTTTTTTGGTTTGTCTTTACTTATTGTTTCTACTGTTTTTTGAATTATTTTTAAAAAACATTGACACAATTGTTTTAGTATTTATATCTGCTTTATTTTATCAATTGTTTTTAACCAATTTCTGTTTGTTTTTGTTTTTAACCAATTTCTGTTTGTTTTTGTTTTTTGTCTATTTGTGTAAAGCATTTTGTTTCAGCTGCGGTTGTTTTTAAAGTGCTTTATAAATAAAGATGATTAATTGATTGATTGATTGATTATTTAATAAATGAAAAATTAATGTACCTCCTGTGGTAACATTTTGCAGTCTTTCAAGCCAAATCCCCAGAAAAAAAAACCCTTTTTTTTTATAGGTATATCTTGATCAGATGTTCAGCCACCTCCCTCAAATCCCCCCAAAGCAGCACCCACCCCTGCAGATCCTTGAAAGGGTCCAGAGGACATTGATCTGGAGTTGCTGCGGGAAAAAAACAAGCCATGTGCAGCCCTTCAAACAATTGCATGGGAGATGCGTGCGGCCTCATTGTTGACACGGGCGGTCAGGCGCAACACTCAAGCCATTGCCACGCATTGCAGACAGACAAAAAAGTTCTCACAAGGGTGAAAAATGTGTTCTCTGCGTGTTCTTTCATCGTTTCGATGTCTGCTTCTCACCACAATAACCACAGCCTTGTGTGCGTAATTATGCATACAAACCGTTTGCACCTCCCGTTGAGGCGTGTAAAATATAGACGAAGTTTGTATTGGCACAATTGCTTTCAGGTTTGATAAATCGCTTTGCATGTGCTAAAATAATATATTTACATTTTCTCCTCCCAGCAAACGCACAATTGCGTGTAAACGCCCCATGTTGCATATTCATTGCAACAAACGTACTAACTGGATGCAGACGTGCTATTTTGAACCTTTGAAAGACACAATCCTTAGTGCGCACTGTTAGTAAATGAGCTTGTACATTTTTTTGTGTGTGCAATGAGTTTGCACACGTTTTTATACACGCAAACCTTTAGTATATCCGGCCCTAAAAAGGTAAACACATGGAAAGCTCCTGGACTGGACAACATCCCAGGTCATGTTCTCAAAGCATGCACTCAGGAACTGGCAGATGTCTTCAGACATTTTTAACCTTTACTTGCTTTTGTCTGTCGTCCCCACATGCTTCATGAGGACCACCATTGTCCCTGTCCCAAAAAAACCTAATGTGAGCTGCCTCAATGACAATTGTCCAGTAGCACTCACCCACATCATCATGAAGTACTTTGAGTGTATAGTCAAAGCTCACATAACATCTTCACTTCCTGCTACACTCTACCCATTTCGGTTCGCCTACCAGTCAAACAGATCCACAGACGATGCAATAGCACTTGCTCTGCACACTGCCTTCTCACACCGGGACCACAAGAACACATACGTGTGGATGCTGTTTATTGACTACAGCTCGGTGTTCTACACCATAATTCCATCCAGGCTCGTCATGAAGCTCCGGGATGTCACCATACCTCTCCTACACTACCCCTATATTGCCCCTACACCACTCCCACACTGCCCCAATACCACCCCTACATTGCCCCTATTGTAACCAAAACTACAGACTTCTTAGTAGCGATCTCATTTACTGCACAAACGTTTACACACATATCCAGTACCAAGGTTTGGCCAGCTGGGACCAACTGGGGACCTGTGCCATGCATCGTCACCAGCCGAAGGTTAACATCCTTGCTTGTCTCCATCTTAGCTCAAGGACCTTTAGCACTGCCTTGTAGCCTGGTGCTGTTGATTGTTGTATCTTAGGAGTGATTTTACAATATGTCTCGTACAGTGTATCAAGAGTGTTGGTACCAACCAGCGAGTCAGAATTGGAATGAACATCTGGAACCACCAAAGTGAGTTTTGGCACATCGATTTCCTTGATTTCAGCTCAATGTATCCCAGGTAGGGTACAGACTGACCGTTGGCTCCCTCAGCTTCTAGCAGGTCGAACAGTGGTTTGATTTCATGTTCAGATAGGTGTTACTGATAGAATGAATGAGGAACCGTGGTTACTTGGGAGCCTGTATCCAGTAAGGAGTTTGCAGAGTTTCCTTCTACTTTAACTTGCGCTGTGCTCTTTGTACCTACCAAGCCTTTGGGTAGCTTGAAGGGACGATCTTTTGTGTACTGCGTTAGAACAGCACATTTCCTGGCAGTCACTTTAGGTTTGGGTTCAGTGGGACATGGTTGATTGTCATCAGTTCTTGTCTGTCCCTTGACAGGAACTGCACTCAGTTTAAAGGCGATGTAGAGACATTTCATGCCTCCCATAACTGCTGTCATTGTCCCAGTTCTTTCCATTTTGCTGCTACTATGGCAGGATTTGCATTGGATTCACAGGTGGCAACAATGTTCCCATCCTTCCCACAGCGAAAACAGTACCAAGGCTTTGGCTTGGAAGTTGTGCTCTTACGGGAAGGTGAAATAGGTTCTGGGTTTGCATGGTCAGGTTTTTGCATCTCAGTCACTTTTGAAGGCTCTCTCTTGGAGTATGTTATTTTTTAATTTTTTAGGAGGGATGTTAGCTGACTTATCATGTCTGCAACTTGTTTCCTTAGCTCATTTCCTTATGCTATTTACATCAGAATGTTGTTTTATTCTTGTGACCTTGGGTTCTTGTCGGTCTTCTTCAGTACATAGAAGCAGTAACGGTTCAGCAAATGGTGTGGGGTCTTGCTTATTGTGTTCTAGTTGGAGGTCAGCAAGCAGAGCATTATCCCAACAGCCTCGGCAAAACTGTCTGAGAAGATGCTTGTCTACATTTTGTGCTGATAATTGTTGATCTTATGACATCGTGTCCTCTGCGCACAGCATTACCCAGGGCGACTTGAAGACATTGCATGTAGGTAGGTTTTTCCTGAAGTGTGTTCATAAACCATACAAACAGTTCCTCACTGTCTTCAACTGTGGCAAATGCAGAGTCCAACATTTGCAGATAGGCTGTAGGAGGTGCTACAGGACCAAGATGCCTGATATCATCAAAAGCTGGGACAAGAAGACTTTCACGGATTTTTCGAGTTTTCTGAAGATCAGAGACAGAAGCATCTTTCATAATCAAGTCAACATCAGAGCGCCAAGTGTCATAATCGATCTCACTGTATGGTCAGGGAATTTTACCAGAGAAAGCTCTTAATCTCATAGTAAGATGAGAATGTGCGGGTTTGTCTTTACTTCTTACAATGAGCTCTACCAGTATCTTTTGCACTTCAGGTGGGTTGAGCTCACTGGGGTTTAGAGTCATGGATGACCTCAAGTTAGAGGACAGGGCAGATGTTGTACTCTGGTTGATATTAGAAAGACCAGTTTGATGGGAGAAGGAGCATCAACCAACAGCCACTGTGGAATCCTATGTTGGCTGGGCTCTGCAGCCTGCTCAGGCTCCTGCTTGTGTTAAGCTTGCTGGGCTTAACACTGTCAATGGACTCTTCTATTTGTGATATCGCCTCCTTTAATACCTCCTTAAAATCCTTTCCACTCAGCTTGGCTATTCGCTTAAGCTTGTTGAGGTAAGTCTGTGTGACATTGCTGACTACCTTTTATGTGTAGACACTTGCCAGGGCTCGTACATGGTAGATGACATCAGGACTATTTTACGATGGGTGGGTGTATGGCAAAAGAGACTCTAATGCTTGTATGGCACTACCATGGTTATACTCTACTATCATGTTTGTATGAAAATCTGTTGTTGGGTCATCTATGCTTTAAGTCCTATTTATTAAACCATATATTTTCAGTAAGTCAAGAATTTCTTTCCCTGACACGGTTAACCCACTCACTAGGACTGCATTTGGAACTGTAAAAGGTTATCTTAGTCTATCAGTGGCATCAATCTTATTTAGAATTGTGTGTGTTGTGTTGTCATGAAAGGTATACAAAATGGAGATTGTTCCAGATTAAGGCTGGTGAAATCAGAGGCTCTTGGTATGATTACAGAGCCCAGGATTGTCCAAACAACACACCAGAAACAACTTAGAGACTGTGTGTATCAAACAAAGTTCTTGAGGTCCGGGGTTCCAATCTTCTGCATGCAATTTAGACTGTAGTTCTACTCTATTGGGTCATAGCTAACAATCAAACATCCTGTAGTCTCCAGGTTCCAACTCCAGGCGGGTCGAGAATTCAAATAGATCCACACAAAAAACCTGAGCGATGCATTTTTTTCTTCGTGCCTAGTGATGACAGGTTCTTCAGGTGTTGTAGAGGTTATCAAAGCAGGTTTGAACGACTCATAACTTTTCTTTCCAAGTTTCCAATGCTGCTTGTTGCGATGTCTGTCCCTTGCTGTCCCTTGTTGTCCGTTGCTGCCGTTCAGGAGATGATGAAAACCGTCACAATTGAGAGCTGATACTCTAATTGTCTGAGCGCATTAAAAAGACTAGAAGCAACAAGAAGTTGACAGTGGGAAACAATCCTTTCAAAATAAGAGTCCTGTTTGTTTCTGCCATCACTGTTGATATTAATCATGCTCTTTGTCTAGTATTATTTCTTAATACTGATGTTATTTTTTTTACATACTTTTAATATGAGTTAGTTGACCAGCTTCTAGTTTTCTTTTATGCACACATTAATTAACTTTGGTTATTCTATACCTCCCCTACACTGCCCCATACTACTCCTAAACTGCTCCTATACCGCCCCTTCACAGCTCCTACACCGCTCTCACACTGCCCCATACCACTAATACGCTGCCACCATACCTCTTCTACACTGCACCTATACTGCTGCTATACTGCTTCTATACTGCTCTCACACTGCCCCATACCTCTTTTACACTGCCCCATACTGCTTCTACACTTCCCCTATACCACTCCCACACTGCCCCTATACCACCAATACACTGCCACCATACCTCTTCTACTCTGCCCTTATACTGCTCCTACACTTTCCCTATACTGCTCCTACACTGCCCCTATACCACTCCCACACTGCACCTATACCACCCCTACGCTGCTCCTATACCGCTCCTACACTGCCCCTATACCACTCCCACACTGCTCCTATACCGCTCCTACACTGCCTTCACACTGTCTTTACATGTGTGTATATTACATGTTGCAGATGTTCATATTAATTTTTGAGGACATAAATACCCACTGCTGGATATGGAGGATACGTGAGACAGTGATTGTGCGCACAGTAACATTTCATTAAAAGAAGCTTCTGTATCTCACCACTATTAATGTATAAAACACAGTTTCTGTTCCAGAGTGGCAGATAAATGCACTTCAATAATTCCCAGTTTTCACCACATTCAAAAATTACCCACTAATCACAGTCATGTGTAAATAAACCAGGACATTCCCTGGAGACACACACACACACACACACACACACACACCTCTGGCAAGAATATAAGGATGTCTCTGCAGTGTTATTATGATGATTTCAGCATTTACATTTAGATGGAAGAATTTTTGAAGCAGAGAAATTTTCTCCTTCATTCGAGATCTGAGAGAAAATTGAAAACTTGAGAATTTGAGACGCGGAGTGGAAACGAGCGAAGAGAGAAAACGAGAGCGTGAGCAGGAGCAGGATGGTATGGCTCGATTTTCTCTGTGTGTCAGCGTGACTGTTCAACATAATTGCCATCAACCTGCTCGCACCAAACTTTCTACACCCAGACACTATTTCGTTTATTTGTCGTGTACTTCCCTCGTCCACTTCCCCTCAGTGTAATGTTTTTAATCATCCACTTCCCCTCAGTGTAGTGCCCTTTTCTCATCCAGTTCCCCTCAGTGTAGTGCCGTTTTCTCATCCACTACCCCACAGTGTAGTGCCCTTTTCTCATCCACTACCCCACAGTGTAGTGCCCTTTTCTCATCCACTTCCCCTCAGTGTAGTGCCATTAATCATCCAATTTCCCTCTGTGTAGTGGCCTTTCTTCATCTACTTCCCCACAGTGTAGTGTCCTTTCTTCATTTACTGTCACTCAGTGTAGTGTCCTTTTTTCATCTACTTCCCCTCAGTGTAGTGTCCTTTTCTCATCCACTTGCCCTCCAGTGTAGTGTCCTTTCTTCATCTACTTCCTCTCAGTGTAGAGGTCTTTTTCATCTAATTTCCCTCAGTGTTGTGTCTTTCTTCATCTACTTCCCCTCAGTGTAGTTTCCTTTCTTCATCTACTTCCCCTTAGTGTAGTGCCCTTTTCTCATCCGATTCCTCTTAGTGTAGTGTCCTTTCATCATCTACTTTTCCTCAGTGTTGTGTCCTATCTCATCTACATTCCCTCAGTGTAGTGTCCTTTCTCATCTATTTCCCCTCTGTGTAGTGTCCATTCTTCTTCTACTTTCCCTCAGTGTAGAGTTCTTTCTTCATCTACTTTCCCTCAGTGTAGTGCCCTTTTCTCATCCACTTCCCCTTAGTGTAGTGTCCATTCTTCTTCTACTTTCCCTCAGCGTAGTGCCCTTTTCTCATCCACTTCCACTCATTATAGTGCAATTTTTCACTCACTTCACTGCAGTGTAGTGCCCTTCTCTCATCCACTTCCCCTCAGTATAGTGCTTTTAATCATTCCCTTCCACTCTGATTAGTGCACTTTTCTTAACCACTTCCCTGCAGTGTAGTGCCTTTAATCATCCACTTCCCCTCAGTGTAGTGTCCTTTCTTCATCTACTTTCCCTCAGTGTAGAGCCCTCTCTTCATCCAATTCCCCTCATTTTAGTGCTTTTTCTCATCCAATTCCCCTCAGTGTAGTGTCTTTTCTTCATCTACTTCCCCTTAATGTAGTGTCCTTTCTTCATCTACTCTCCCTTAGTGTATTGCCCTATTCTCATCAACTTCCCCTTTGTGTAGTGTCCTTTCTTCATCTACTTCCCCTCAGTGTAGTGCCCTTTCATCATCTACTTTCCCTCTGTGTAGTGCCCTTTCTTCATCTACTTCCCTTCAGTGTAGTGCCCTTTTATCATCTACTTTTCCTCTGTGTAGTGCCCTTTCTTATCTACCTTCCCTCAGTGTAGTGGCCTTTCTCATCTACTTCCCCTCAGTGTAGTGGCCTTTCCTCATCCACTTCCCCTCAGTGTAGTGACCTTTCTCCATCTACTTTCCCTCAGTGTAGTGTCGTTTCTTCATCTACATCCCCTCAGTGTAGTGTCCTTTTTTCATCTACTTTCCCCTTAGTTTAGTGTCCTTTCTTTATCTAAATCCCCTCAGTGAAGTGTCCTTTCTTCATCTACTTCCCCTCAGTGTAGTGGCCTTTTCTCATCCGCTTCCCTTCAGTTTAGTGTCCTTTCATCATCTACTTTTCCTCAGTGTTGTGTCCTATCTCATCTACATTCCCTCAGTGTAGTGTCCTTTCTCGTCTATTTCCCCTTAGTGTAGTGTCCTTTCTTATCCAATTCCCCTCAGTGTAGTTTCCTTTCTTCATCTACTTTCCCTCAGTGTAGTGCCCTTTTCTCATCCGCTTTCCTTCAGTGTAGTGTCCTTTCATCTACTTTTCCTCAGTATAGTGCCTTTTCGTTATCTACTTTCCCTCAGTGTTGTGTCCTATCTCATCTACATTCCCTCAGTGTAGTGTCCTTTTTCATATATTTCCCCTCAGTGTAGTGCCCTTTTCTCATCCTCTTCCCCTCAATGTAAAGTCTTCTCTTCATCTACTTCCCCAGAGTGTAATGTGTTGTCTTCATCTACTTTCCCTCAGTGTAGTGTCCTTTTTTATCTACTTCCCCTCAGTCTAGTGCCCTTTTCTCATCCGTGTCCTCTCAGTGTAGTGTCCTTTCAGCATCTACTTTCCCTCAGTGTACTCGCCTTTTCTCATCCACTTCCCCTCAGTGTAGAGTCCTTTCTTTATCTACTTCCCCTCAGTGTAGTGTCCTTTTCTCATCCGTGTCCTCTCAGTGTAGTGTCCTTTCATCATCTACTTTCCCTCAGTGTACTCGCCTTTTCTCATCCACTTCCCCTCAGTGTAGAGTCCTTTCTTTATCTACTTCCCCTCAGTGTAGTGTCCTTTTCTCATCCGCTTCCACTCAGTGTAGAGTCCTTTCATCATCTACTTCCTCTTTATTGTAGGGTCCTTTATTCATGTACTTCCCCTCAGTGTAGTTACATTTTTTCATCTACCTTCCCTTCGTATAGTGCCCTTTTCTCATCCACTTTCCCTCAGTGTAGTGCCCTTTTCTCATCCACTTCCCCTCAGTGTAGTGTCATTTCTTCATCCACTTCATTCCTGTGTAGTGCTATTTCCTTATCCACTTCTCCTTATCCCTCAATATCGTGCCCTTTCCTGATTCATCGACCCTCAGTGTAAAGCCATTTCCTTGTTTACTTCCCCTTAATGCATTGCCATTTTCTCATCTACTTGCCCTCTGTGTAGTGCCCTTTCCTCATCTACTTTCCCCCAGTGTAGTGCCTTTTTCTTATCCACTTCCCCTCTGTGTTGTGCCTTTTTCTTATCCACTTCCCCTCTGTGTTGTGCCTTTTCTTCGTGCAGTTCCCCTCGGTGTGGTGTCCATTCCTCATCCACTTCCCCTTTGTGTAGTAACTTTCTTCTTCTACTTTCCCTTAGTGTATTGCCCTTTCCTCATCCACTAACCCTCTGTGTTGTGCCTTTTCTTCGTGCACTTACCCTCAGTGTAGTGTACTTTCCTCATCCACTTCCCCTTTGTGTAGTGCCCTTTCTTCATTCAATTCCCCTTAGTGTAGTGCTCTTTCTTTATTCACTCCCCTTTTGTGTAGTGCCTTTTCCTGATCCATTTCCCCTCTATGTAGTGCCCTTTCCGGTAACTTCCTCTGTGTGCGTGTGTGTGCATGTGTGTGCGTGTGTGTGAGTGTGTGTGTGTCAATCGGGTAAAGCCACTCTTTTATTCAGAACATGGTGGTATTCAAAATATTTGAATTGAACAATACGTGTATTGTGTGAATTGCTGTTTTTGATTTTTGATGATAACAATCTCATCTCACCATGCTGATGTGAGTATCCATGCTAATTACTGCTGCCGAGATAAATCTTAGACAGTGGCAGGGGAATTGATGACATCGTCATATTCCTTTGTGTGTGTGTGTGTGTGTGTATGTGTGTGTGTGGTCAGCCATTACTTTCTCACTTTAGAAGTACCTGTCTCCATGGCGATAAGAGCCCTGCCCTCTTTTGTCTAAATTAAGGCGAGCACTCGTTGTGTGGAGAAGAGTGGAAAGAAAGATAACACCCCGTTCCCTCATTCTCTCTTTCACCACCAACAAATCTGTCTATCCTTTGTGCTCTCTTTCTCCTATTGTCCCTCACTCTTGCTTTTTATCAGGCAGAAAAATAGCCGAATCAAGCAGAAATGAAGTTTTACACACCTGAGCCCTTTAAGTGTGGGTGAGAGACACTCATAGAGAGAGAGAGAGAGAGAGAGAGAGAGAGAGAGAGACACAGCAGAAAAAGATGTAAAAAGAGAAAAGAAGTCAAAGAACAAAAGAAAGAACACCTTAAATAACTAATGATATACCAAAGAAAGAGACACACAGAGAGAAAAAGAGAAGGGAAGAAATTGTGTGTGTGTGGGGGGGGGGGGTTTGTTTTAATAGACAAATGACAGAATGACAGAAA
>JAQMYF010000025.1:38301406-38313572 GCA_030014195.1 Neosilurus mollespiculum
GGAGGTGGAAGGAATACTTCGAGGACCTCCTCAATCCCACCAACACGCCCTCTGAGGAAGAGGAAGAGCCTGGGGGTAATAATTATAATAATAATAATAATAATAATAATAATAAAACCTCCCACCTGTGTTTCCTAACTTCCATATATGTCTAGGGCAGTGATTTTCAACCACTGTGCCGCGGCACACTAGTGTGCCGTGAGAGATCGTCAGGTTTACCGTTGGAAATTACCGTTGGTGTCTGTGCTGTAGTGACTGGCAGAGTAATGTAATACTCTTCCATGTCAGAGAGGGGCAGTAGGTAGCTTAATTGCCTTAATTATTCTTAGAGACAAGAGAATTAGTAATGTACGGAACCCCTAAAGGGACATGGGGGAAAAAAAGATTTCTAGTGAGCATGAGAAACTACGGCGCGCGCACGAGAAACTATCGCACGTGCACGAGAAACTATTGCGAGCGCGAGAAACTATTGCACACGCACCAGTTACCTGAGGTGTCTCGTGTGCACTAGAAACTTTTCATGTAAATTTTTCCCCATGTCCCTTTAGAGGCTCTGTAGTGATGCATGCCGGTTTTTAAAAAGAAAAAAAGGCAAACTCCGAACTGTACAAAACTCAGAACTGTACTGGACCCGGGACAAAATTCTGACCCAGATAAGGTCCCTAATATGAGTTGGTGGTCAAAAGCACACACAGTGAGCTCGAGGTGATACAGTGAAAGCTATCTTTTGTTCGGCTTTACTTTCACCGATGTAAGTAAAGACACCCACTCTGCTGTGCTTGTTGTGTGGCGAGAAGTCCAACAGTGCCATGGTGCCGAGCAAGCTTAACCCATCTCCAAACAAAACACCCATTACTTCAAAACAAGCCGATGGACTATTTTGTTCTCTGTTTTCACTCATAAAAGCTGATAAAAACTCTGTGTTTTTATTAACTTTTATGAGAAAAACCACAAAGGTAAATGAGAGAGAGCCCTCAAAGCTACGTAGTTGCTGAACTTAAAGCTAAATCAAAACAGTCCCACACTGTGACAGAGACATTAATAGTACCTGCCTGCAAAGCCACTGTAAACGAGATGTTTGCTGAGGAAGAGCTTCATGTGTGTTCATCTAAACAAGCTCAGGTTGCCGTTTTGTAACATTTTTGGTTAGTGGTATGCCGCTAGATTTGTTCAATGTAAAAAATGTGCCGTGGCTCAAAAAAGGTTGAAAAACACTGGTCTAGTGGAGCATTACAACACTGTGGGATGCGCACAGAAACAGCAAAACACTCTATGCATAATCTTATTACATTTACACTCAAACACTGGGTGAAGTTTTAAAAGATGAATCAAATATTTATCAACGGCTATTTGTTAGGGTGATTTAAATGCTCATCAAAATGAACAAAATAACATAACAAGGCATTGCCCGTGAAATGTGTCTGCCAAACAGTTCACGAAGAAAGAACAGAAAAAACGAGAGAAAAAAATTAACCCAGTATGTATCTTAAAGGTCCCACTGGCCGGTATAGCTAATGTTTTGTATGGTATACCAACGTTGGCGTGCTGCTGGAGCTCATGAAGGCAATATGTCATGCACAGTTTCACTCACAACACCGAAGACCGTTGTACTCTGTTAATCCAAGGGAAAGATGCCGTCCAACAAATCGTGCTGCTCGTGCTGACCTGGTTGCACCCAATCGTTGCTCAATCCCATCCAGCTCAACGTAGGTTTGGGTGGTTACTAGAAAATCAGCGGCTGCAGCAAACTTGACACACTTAAATTCAGCACATAGAATTCTCAGAAAGTCTTTAATATCTATATTAGACAGTTCCAAACACCATCCAAAACTTTACTGCTAGTTTTCTAGTGGTACTTTAGGTTTCTTTTTCCCCTCAATACACGTACCCTCTGTTTTAACAATCTACCATCTTCCCTCTCTCATCTCTCCTCTCGCTTTTTTCCCCCACAATCCAACTTTTACAAAGAAAACCAAAATAAAACTTACTGTACTTACAATTACCATACCCTTTCTGACATCCCAAATCCAATACACATTTAACATTCTTTCACCTTAATAAATCACATCCATAGTACATTTATATTTCTAGCTTAACCTATAAATGTGTTTAACTAGTAATTTTCACTCAAAGTTAATCCTGGGGTCCCCTACAATAATAATAATAATAATAATAATAATAATAATAATAATAATAGGAAGAAGAATAAGAAGAGAAGAGGAAGAAGAAGAGGAAGAAGAAGAGGAAGAAGAAGAGGAAGAAGAAAAAGAAGGAGAAGAGAGGAAGAAGAAGAAGAAGAAGAAGAAGAAGAAGAAGAAGAAGACCCTGAATTTCCTCTCCAGTCCAATAGGTGGCAGTAACGCGCGCCCAGTGTTTTCATCTCCATTCACCTGAAAACATTAGAGAAGAAAAAGGTAGTGTTTGCATTTCGAGCTTTAGCCGATTGAGCTAAGGGTCACATCGACATATTTCTGATATAGTTTTGAAGTTTCTGTTAGGTGTGATGTTGTAAAAAAAATTAAAGTACGTTAATGAGGCTATTTTACAGATTTAAAACGCCCTTTTGCTTTACAAACCTCTGGTAAGTGAACAATAAGTGGATCTTCCCTTCAGTGTTTATGAGATAATGATGTGTTTACACTGTTTATCTAGTAAGGAGAGATTTGTAATTCCTGCGAGGTCCTGTAATGCGGTTAAAACTCATTAAAGTGTTGGGTTTTTTTAAGCCACGCTTTATGGCCAGCTTATATTTAATGGAAATAAAACCAATAAGAGCAAATCGAACATGAGCTTAAAAAAAAAAGAAAACATTTTTTTTAGTGATTTAAATGTTTATAAACAGTTTGAAATAGCTACAGTATATCAGGCAAAAATTAAAGTAGTATCTGAAGTAAAATAATTGCTCACAGATTATTATACCTTTTACAGAACTGAAAATTACTGCTATTATTATTATTATTATTATTATTATTATCATTTAATAGTTAATCTACAGTTATAGCAGGTATGACTTCAGCAGAAGATCGACAGCAGTCTTTCTGGAGGTCTCAAGCTCCTGATCCCTCACAGGTGAAGCTTGATGATGATTTATTTGTTTCCAGATTAACAAGCTTGTAAACAGATTTTTAAACCATGTTGAGGTTTTTCTTATTAATGATTTTCTTATTCTGCGTCTGTTGCTATGTGAGGATGTGAAAACGGAGACTTCAGACAGAGGAACATCTGAAGTGTTTGAAGCATGTGTGAAGGAAGAGGAGATGATAGAGCTGAATGTCTCAAACCCTGGAGACGACCTGCACTTCTCTGCTGAAATTTTCTCAGTTAAAGTTGAAGATCCCAACGATAAAGATAACCTCTGTAAGACATCAGTCTATTTTGGATCTCAGTAAGACGATTTCTCATCAGCGCTCACACCCGGAAATTGGCACCGCATCTAATTTTTTTAGCCTAAAAAATGTCTCGTAAAAATGACACGAAGGTGATGTGGTGTTAGATGCTGTGATTGTGATTTTGAGATGGGTTTAGTTCTGTTTAAAATAGTTATATTTTCTAAAGATTTTTGGAACTGCAAGGCTTCTGTTATATAGACAGTTGTTCAGAGTTTAATACATATTGCATAAACATATAAAAGAATGGTGATCGACAGTGTATTGTGAAGCAGAAAATTGAAATGGACAAGTACTTCTAAAAGGATCTTGTTATTTATTCTTGTTTATTTAATCAAGGTTCTCAAAAAATTGCTGGAAGTAACCTCAAGTTCCTAGCTTCAGTCACTTTACATGCATTCAGCTTTAAAACAGTCACCTCATTCCTCTATTCAAAGAAAAACTCGCATGCCTCATTTAGGTTTTCAAAAAGTTCTGATGAGAAACCAGCATTTTTTAAATCCCTCTTAACACTCACTGTTTATGCTAATATACACTACCTAGTGCACTAAAAGTATTATAGCAGGTCTGCAGGTCTTTAACAGTAACTAACCGTTTTTTAATTATTTTCTGTGTTATTTTCTATGTGTCAGTTACACTTAACATGATAACATTCTTTGATGATTCTTTGTTATTTTCTTTCAAATTTGCGATTCCACGAAGAAAGGTCTTGGTCAGGATTGTATATGCGTGGCCTCAATGTTATTTCAAGGTCACCTTTTAAACATTGGACTTGACAAAAAAGGTCTTGCATCTGGACCCCTGTTGTCTATTTTCCTTTAATTCAAATTTAGTTTTATTTGTATAGTGCTTTTTACAATGACATCATCACAAAGCAGATTTACATAGTAAAAACAAATTTGATAAAGAATTGAAAAATTTCTCTATAAGCCCTACATATCCTTAGTGAACAAGCATGCAGAGATTGTGGAAGGAAACACTCCCTCAGTCGACACGAGGAAGAACCCTTGAAAGGAACCAGACTAAAAAAGGAAACCCCTCCTCATGTGGGTGAAACCAGATAAAAATACATCCATGCAGCAGAAACTTCTCTATAAGTTAACATGAAGTCCAGTTGGTTATCTTATAACTGTAATGGGAATTGTAGTCCTAAATCATTTTAGTAAGAGATTTTATATCACCATCAGTACTAGTAATTTATTTGTTTTAAGGTTGAAAGTTCCGGTGTTTCAGTTCAGGAATCTGAGTTTTTTTAGATCCTTTGGCCAAAACATTATTTGTAAACGCCTTGCCAGAAAGTGACCGGTCCAAAATTATGCCTAAATAGGTGACAGTAGATTTAGATTTAATGAAATGCAATTACAGAACATGCTCAACTTGTCAGCCTTACCTACATTTCTCTTACTGCCAGTCAGGATGGATTCTTGATTCTGTTCTTATTTGCCAGGGAGCATTTATTCCCCAGATCTAAAGACAGGAGCACATCACGTAATCCCAGTTGTCTCAGTTTGATTAGTGCTTTTGCTCCGCATGCTTTCCACATCAACATCTCTAGCAAAAACCATAGAGAGCTGCTCCACCTCCAACCAAAACCACAGAAAAACTTTTCCGTTCAGTGAAAACTGAAGAAAAAGTTCTGGAATAAGACCGTCCAATGGTTTAAAGTTCCTCTCTGGTGAAAATAACCGGAGGGGGCAACAGAAGACAACAAAACAGGCAAAGTACTAGAGAGCGAAGTACTGAGGCGGCCATCCGTGGCACCATCTTGTTGAGTAAACATATTATACACACATCTGTACATTATCACTTCTTGTTGTGTTTTCTCTACTCCCAGACTGTGAAGGTTGTAAATCCTTTTTCTTCAACAAGTGTGAGGTTCACGGTCTGCCGCTCTTCATCCCTGATACTCCTGTACCCACGGGAGTTTCGGGCCGAGCCAAACAAACACTCCCTGCTGGTCTAGAGATTGGGAAGTCCAGTATTCCTGATGCAGGTCTGGGAGTGTTTAATAAGGATGAGGCTGTTCCAGTAGGTGCACACTTTGGACCCTACCAGGGTGAGCTGGTAGACAGACAGGAAGCCATGAACAGTGGATACTCCTGGGTGGTGAGTTTGTTATAAATGTATTATAAATATTGTTCATTTCATGCAACAAAATTACCCCAGGATAAGAGTAACCAATCAATACCATTTTCCTCTTGCCAGTTGTTATGTGAAGTCATTTAAATTGCACATTATGCCGAGTTGTAACTGGTGAATTCAGACATTTCAATTATTAGCCTATGAGGCCAAGCCCACTTTAATCAATCACAACACAATTGTGGTGAGCACAGGAGTGGCTCTTCATCATGCCCACCATCTTTTATACAAATGAGATGAACCACTCTTGAGATATAGACTTGTCATATTTATAGCACCCTCTAGTGGCCATTGTCTGGCAAATTTAATCCAGAGCATAATTTAATCCGGAGCATATCATCCCAAAAAAGAGTCCTAAGTTTTATGTTATTAGCATTTACTGTGGCCAAGATATGCAAGACTGTAATTAGCATGCTATCTACCAGGATTTGTTCATTAATAGTTTATGCATTTTTTAAACTTTTTGTCAGGTCATTCAAGATTCTATATGCAAAGTTTCATGCAGATTGGGCAAAAACTCTTAGTTGCTTAAAAAAATAATACATTCGGAAATGGCTGTGGCTTAAGTTGCGTTCATACATGAAGCGACCTACAAATCACTCGCCTCTGTGAGACATCTGCGACTTGCCCTGGCAAGAAAAGGAATCGTTTCCCCTCTCAGCTCTTGCTGCCTACACATATTTCCCCCATCAGAATTTTTTCGAGTGAAACTGTGAACAGCATTGAATTTCACTACAGCAGGGCTGTGAAAGCTTTTATTATAATTATCTTATTTAAGTTTATTTTAACTCATTATCATCATATATAGTTTATCATTATTATTATTATCTCAGAGCGATTATAGAACAGAGACTCTTGTATGTCATGAACCAAGAACAATTCGGTCTCCTCGCCATGTCCGCTCTCTATTTAAGAAAAAATGCACCATTGAAGTGGCCGGTCCTGTTAGGTTCAGCCAATGATACAAGACCAGTATCTTTATGGGAGGAATCATAGACTTGTTCAGGAGTTAGATTTAGACGGAGTACACTTTCTTCAGTACTTTATTCTGAACTCTACGAAGGTTTTATCATCTTCTGATTTCTTTGTTTTTGTTAAAATTTCTGTTAACACGATTCAGTAGGAAAAGATGTTAACAAAACCTTTTGCCCAAGTTACTACCCAACCTACATAACGTACATTTCTTGCAGCTTAAATAAATGTGTGTGTGTGTGTGTGTGTGTGTGTGTGTGTGTGTGTGTGTATATATATATATATATATATATATATATATATATTTGTGTGTGTGTGTGTGTGTGTGTGTGTGTGTGTGTGTGTGTGTGTGTGTGTGTGTGGAGTCATAAACCACAGGATATTTACACACGGCTATAATAAGCTGGTCTTCTATGTTGATGTGAGCATGACATTTAAACTCCTGTTTATGGTTTCCATATGTAAATGTTATGTGGAATGTGTCTGGAAGCATCTGTCAGTCAAACAGTGCCTTTAAGCTCTGATTAGTAATCGCTCGACTCATGTTGCGTAAAAGTTCAGCTCAGTTGAGCTCTGATTGCTTACTTTTTTCATGCAAGAAAATTTTGCCTCTCAATTCAAATCAAGTCAGTTTTATTTGTATAGCGCTTTTTATGATTGACATTGTCACAAAGCAGCTTTACATAGTAAAATTAGATTAGGGAAGAATCTAAAAATTTTTCTACAACCCCCTACACATCCCTAATGAGCAAGCCCACAGTGACAGTGGCAAGGAAAAACTCCCTCAGTTGACACAAGGAAGAAACCTTGAGAGGAACCAGGCTCAGGAGGAAAACCCATCCTCATTTGGGTGAACATAGTAAAATTAATTTAAGGAGAAATCTAAGAATCTCGTTGCCTCTCATTTTGTGTATCGACTGTAGTGATTGCACGGTCCTTATTTTGTGCCAAACAACTTTATTCAACACATTTCAGTCAACACCATGTGACTCTGGCTGGGGAGGTCTTGCACTGTTCTCCCACGAGAAGTGTAGAATCTCGCCGGTCTCTGTCCCTGCCTCCCTCTCATTTGAGTCTATGATCTCAGTGCTACCTGGCCTTGTTCCCACAATTGTGGCAGCATTTTACCATCCACCTAAGCCTAATAAGGACTTCATAAATGAATTTTCTGTGTTTTTGGCTGAGCTTTCTTTACGCTAACCCAATATAATAATTGTCGGTGATTTTAATATACACATGGATAATGTAAATAATATTCTCACCAGGGATTTTACATTTTGTCTTAACAGTTTTGACTTCCAACAGTTCATTACTGTTCCAACCCATTCAAAGGGGCATACTCTTGATTTAATTTGTTGTTCAGGTGTAACTACTACAGGTTGCAAAGTAGATGTACTCCCTTTCTCTGATCATGTGTATGAACATTTTCAATTTGGCTTCCGCCCACCCCAGAGGACTGAATCCGCATTACTTAAAATCACTAATGACCTCCTCCTGGCAGCTGATTCCAGTCTGTTATCTATTCTTATTTTCCTTGATCCGAGTGTAGCCTTCGACACCATTTCTCACTCCATCCTCCTGGCTAGACTCTCCTCTATCGGCATCACCCACATCCCCCTCGACTGGTTCAAATCATATCTCTCTGGCCCACTCAGTTCATCCAATTGAAAACATTTACCTCCCAGTCCCTCCCAGTCAATACAGGTGTGCCCCAGGGCTCTGTCCTGGGGCCCCTGTTGTTCATCATCTATCTCCTCCCCATCGCTTATATTTTTAAAAAACACCACATACATTTTTGTTGCTATGCGGATGACACCCAGCTCTACCTCTCCACCAAGCCGAACTCCACCCTACCACCATCCTCCCTCACAGATTGTCTTCAAGAAATTTAGTAGGGTTCACCTCAAACTTTCTTAAATTAAACAGTAGCAAAACAGAAATGTTATTAATAGGCACCAAATTAACCCTCTCCAAATCTGACATTTTTTGCATTCCCATAGATGACTTCCATTTCCCCCTCCCTTCAGGTAAAGAGTCTGGATGTCATTCTCAGGTCATCACAAGAACCCCATCCACCCATCACATCACCCCTGTCCTGCAGCAGCTCCACTTGCTCCCTGTCACCTACCACATCCACTACAAAATCCTGCTGTTCACCTACAAGGCCATCCATATCCTTGCTCCTCCCTACCTTTCTGACCTCCTGCATGTCTCTATTCCAGTCCGTTCTCTCAGATCCTCCTCTTCCATCCATCTCACTGTCCCACCCACCCGCCTTGTTACCATGGGGAGCAGAGCTTTCAGCTGCTCTGCTCCTCATCTCTGGAACTTACTCCCCCCCTGACCTCCGTAACTCTGATTCAATACAACTGTTCAAATCTAAACTCAAAACACATCTGTTTAAACTGGCATACTCACTGTAATATTTCACAGTGCTTCTGATCATGTTGTTTTATGCATCTTTTTATTTATGAGTGTATTTATTGATTTGTTCTTGTTCTTGTGTTTTATCTTGTGAGGTGACCTTGAGTGTCAAGAAAGGCGCCCATAAATAAAATGTATTATTATTATTGTTTTCAAACCATTTCTGATGATGCTGTTGAAATATTTGCTATTGTTGCCGTTTTGTCGAGGTGATAAATAATTATTACTATATGAACATTGGCTATTGAGTGTTATGTCTATGATGTCATGCACGAAGGATGCATCTTTTGTCAAGTCAACCATTAAATAAAGGTTTTAATTTTTTAAACTTGTTGAATTCATTAAAGAAATAGTGTAGAATAATTTCCTTTATATTTAGGCGATACTAGCATTTAAATTTTATATAAATTTTTACATTTATAATTATATTATTGTAATATAAATTTTAATGACTTAACAGGTAGTTTCTGTCTATGAAACTCTAAAATTATAAAAGCTTACAGACAGCTGAACAATAAAAATAAAATAATAAACTAAGAGAGCCTCCTCAGCATTAATGTTCCATTAATGAAGCTCAGCTTCAACAGAATGTCAGCAGCAAATAATAATTAGCCTCATTTATCTTAAGTAATACCTCCTGTATCATATGATATTGCAGTTTCAGGGACCCCCAATATGCCATGAAATTAGAATTCGACTGGTTATGCCCAATTGTATCAGATGTGATACACTATTACTGCCATCTGTCGTCGGGAAATGGAACTACGCCTCAGTTTTTGATTTCGGAACTGACTCCAGCAAGGCTGCCCCCATATGAAGAGTGGAGTGAAATTTGATGCAGAATTTCATAGCTCAAGGTAAGAATGACTAAAAATCTGCTAGATCTACTTGATAAAAGTTTACCATAGAGAAACTAAAGCATGGGATATTTAGGGAGATTCTATTCAGGGATTTTGTGTGGGAGTTGCTTGGCGGTTGTATCAGATGACACTGAGGGCATCAGTGCTACTTTTCTGTACTAATATGGCAATTTTTTCAGTAAGCTTACAGCTCTACTCTGCTCCAAGTTTTGTCCTTATAAGAGGGTTTACTGACAAATAGATTTTTATCAAGGATATTAGACACTATTATTAGTATCCACAGGCTTGTCAATTATTTATTTTTTTCTGTGTGTCTGATTTTTCTATTGATTCAATATCACCTATAAAGCAGATCTACTATGCATTTTACTGAGTATGCATCATTGTTTATTTACATTTTATTTTCCAGATGGAAAACCACAGAAAATACAGTGTTCTTGATGTTATAGCATTACTGAATGGTCATGGTGACGATAGTGATCTCCGTATCCTGTCAGATGACAGTGATGATGATGAGAATTTTCAACCTGACCATCAGCCTGATGACAGCCATAATGACACTGATGATGATTCTTTTTCGGACAGCTATGATAAACTGCTTCCCAATGTGTCTGCAAAACAAAAAAACAAAGGCAGAGGTAAAGACTATGGAACAAAAAATAACTACACATGGCAAAAGCGACCCTGCACCCCACCAAATGATGTAGCTTTTACCAGTGAAGAGAATGATCTGCTGCCAGATGATGTCGACACGAGGACTCCATTCAATTACTTCAAACAGTTTGTGACTGATGAAATGCTAGAACATGTAGCCACTGAAACCAACAGTTATTCATTTGAGAAATTAGGACTAAGCATAGGCACGTCAGCAAAGGAGACTGAACAACTACTTGGTATGTACCTATTTGTGGGTCTAGCACAAATACTGAATAGGGGTTCTTCTGGGAAACAGAGACTTGCTATCTACCCGTTGCTGATGTTTTCCCAGAAACAAATTTGAGAAGTTGTTGTCTCTTTTACATTTTCAAGATAACAACACAACAAATGATAATACCAAGCAGGACAAAGTATGGAAACTCCAATGTGGTTGGATGCACTCAGACAGAACTTTCTGTCACTCCAGAAGAACATAACTCTGTTGATGAAATGGTGATCCCCTTCAAAGGGCGGTCTCATCTGAAAGTGTACATGCCTGCCATATCCCACAAATGGGGTTTCAAGATGTAGAGGCGAGCTGGTACCAGTGCATTCTTATACGACTTTGATGTTTATCAGCCAACTGAGGATGAGACTGGACTTGGAGCCAGTGCGGGTGTTGTCTATAGACTGGCTTCAACACTTCCAAGAGGGGAAAGTCACAAAATCTTCACCAATATCTATTTTATAACTGTAAACTGATTGAGGAGAAGGATCTGAAAAAACAAGGTCGAGGAACATATGACTACAAAGTGGAATCAGATCTCAACATAGCTATGGTGCGTTGGAATGACAACAGAGTTGTGAACCTTCTTTCATTGTTTGTTGGTATTGAACCTGTAACCATGGCCAAGCGATGGGATACAAAAAAGAAGGAGCACATAAAAGTTCCTAAACCTGCTGTTATAGATGTGTAAAACAAGTTCATGGGAGGCATTGACCTCCAAGAAATAAATGTTGCCATGTACATGTATAATCTCAGATCACACCGTTGGTACTTGTACATACTCTGGCACACTGTGTGTATAGCAGTGGCCAATTTCTGGATCCTGTACCGAAGACACCAGTCACAGCAAAATATTCCAGCAAAAAAATGTGCTGCCCCTTCGCGGATTCCAGGCTTTAGTAGCAGATGCTGCAACCAGAGCAGGTCCGGGTAAACGTATGCGAGTCAGGCCATCTATTGAGGATATGCCACTAGTTGCCAAGCCAAAGAAACTTCCCACAGGAATCCAGGCACCAGATGTTCAGAAGGATGGTTTCAACCACTTACCCAATTGGATGGCTACTAGACAGCATTGTAAACTGTGCAAAAACACCCCACACTTCTCATATGTCATGTGTAAAAAGTGTAAGGTATATCTATGTATGAATAAGGAGAGAAACTGTTTGGTTGATTAACATATGTGAACTGTAGGGACAGACAATGTGTTTACAGGAGACTCAACTCAATGAGAAGGCCATTATAGAAAAGTAATGTCTAAATTTTCAGGGCCTATGTCTTTTTGAGACTTAAGTTAGGTTTGTCTTCCCACTGATCTTCATTAGACAAAAGGGAAGTCCCTTCTCATTCCGTTTTAAATGCACAATTTTTGTTGGAAATGGCGATTTCAGAAAACTGATGTGAATTAGAAGATTATTATGTTAGAACTTTCTAAATGAAAGACTGTTGGAGTTCAAAAGTATATA
>JAQMYF010000026.1:15842-32285 GCA_030014195.1 Neosilurus mollespiculum
ATTAGGGATGTGTAGGGGGTTGTAGAGAATTTTTAGATTCCTCCCTAATTTAATTTTACTGTGTAAAGCTGCTTTGTAACAATGTCAATTGTAAAAAGCGCCACACAAATAAAACTGACTTGACTTAAATGTGAGTTGTAAGCTTTTGTTTAAACAGTTAATGATGAAAGTAACGGAAGCAGATAAGCATCTCTTTGGAAGTCTAATTAAATATAATAAGAACTGTGTCCCATTGCACTTTTTGTTTGATTTTATATTTTTTATTTCCACCTGTATTCCTCAGACACACTTCCCAGCATGAACTGTATGTGATGTAGTTAGTGCAGGTCATTGTTTATAGATGTGGTTCTGCACTTGGAGATCTCAGAGCACTGATCTTGGTTCTTCTTGATCCTGTAGAAATACTCCATGTAGTTGGAGCGAGCCAGAAGCTCCACAAAATCCTCATCGTGGGTAATAATGAGCAGCTGGAAGTTACGCTGCCGAGAACGACTCTTGATGATTCTGCCAGTGAGAAAATATGCATCAGATGTTAGGTGCATCACTGAAAATATATTTTTTTTAAACTGATACAATTTCTGGCCAATTCCAATTTTCTTTTGTTTAATAACACTAACAGGCTAATTTTTTTTTTTATAATAGTTCGTTAATGAACTAAATGTCCTGCACTAAAATTAAAATGACTTTTGCAAGATATTTGTGTATAATATGTGTGTCAGGTTCCCAAATCAAACCAATGAGGTTACAGAACCTCCTTCATATAAAAATAAACCCCTTTTTACCTTCAGAATAAAAGAATTGAAATAAATTTTCTGAGTGTCTGGTCTCCTTTTTAACATATTCTTCTGATTACCTCGCTCCTGCTGATGAAGATCTATATGGGCTTAAATCTGCACTCAGTCTGTGAAGATGACTTTTCATTGTTGGTGATATAAACTCTCTTGCTGCAGTTATTCAGGACTTACACTTGTGGTACAACCAACCGGACTACATGTTGGACCGAAATGAAGTTTCCTTTTTAAATTCCTTTTACTATTTAAAGCTGCTTTGCAACAATGTGTTGCAAATTGTAAAAATCGCTACACAAATAAAACTGAATTGAATTGAATTACCCAACATTTACCTTCAGCAGAGAAAAGACGTCTCTCACAAATTCCCAGAAATCTTATCAATGTTTTACCCAACAAGAGTGTAACAAATGTGCACAAACCATATGTTCATATTTCTGATGCGTATGCCACACAAGTTACAGGACAGAGGTTGTATACACAATGCCAACAGGGGGAGGGACAGGGGACACAAAAGTGTGCATGGAAACAGAATCAGGAAGAGAAAAAAAAAATCAGGTCATAAAAACGACAATGTTTAAGTTGATCACCAGTCTGCACTGATCAGAATGAAAACTGTCAGGTTCATATCGCTGATCAATGGATAAAGTCCCAGTGACAAGATATTTCACTGCTATTTTTATATTTCATATATACTACATAAAAAAAGAAAGAAATTCACCATCGGACGAGTGAAAAGGCATTTATGTATTTATATAGCAATGCTTTTTAACTCATAACTCCCACTCGAACAGAAGTAGTTCTGAAAACTGGTGACCATGGCTGAAGTGATATTCAGAGCGAGTGTCGTGTGTTAACAAGTACATGGTGAGCGGAAAACATGGATTCAATATCGCAGTTGATGTGGAACCGGAATATTTTTCACTCTCTGGCTCTGATTCATGCGCTCTCTTTCCTTTTCCTTTCCTCCTTAGTCTGAGAATCTCCTCTTTTTACTTTAGCTACCATACAGTCTATCCTTTTTTCATCTGTGGGATCTAGCTCGTTTCTTTTAGCTGCTATCTGTTCCAGATTCCTCTGTCTCCTCACATCATAAGCTGCAGGAGAGACCGCCTTACGTTCTCTGTCTTTCTTTTTACCTCTCTAGATGTAAAATCTTCGGACACACGCATGCTGTCTAACTTGATGACAAAATTGAACTTCTAATTATCACTTCATATGATTCAGCTAATCAGTGGCTTGCTAAACTGAATTACTTAGACCAAGTGTGTGTGTGTGTGTGTGCATAAATCTGATGTGTCTGTGTTAACTGTAAAGTTAATATAGATGAAATAATCTATTTCTAAATATACAGCCGACTCTCAGCAAAGGTGGGGAACAAACTAATCTGCTCTACAAACCATCACAGACCAAAACCCACAACCATTTATTCACACTCACACCTTGGGGCAATTGAGAATCCAATAAGCCAATAATAGTTTCACACAAACTTCACACAGAAATGATCCGACCGGGCTCGTGGCTCAAACCCAGGACCTACTTGCTGTAAGGCTTACATGCTAAACACTACACCACCACGTCACCCACCAGCATGTTTACATACAAAAACTGCCCGTATTTTTATTATGATTGCACTGACGCCTGCTCACACTGATTTGTTTCCTGTCTCATCCAAGTCACATGACAAATAGTGAAACTGACTCCTGTCCTGCAGGCATTCCAAGACCCACAGGATTCCCAAAAAAGTCAGCAAATAAACAAAAAAGCAAACATACACTCATATTCATATATTAACATATTATATCCATAGGTGGCACAGAAAAAATTTTCACACACTTCAAAATTATTTTTGAAAGAAATACAAATTAACCAATAGTGCAGTGGATTGTTCAAATGAATAAAAAAGCGGCTCGATCAAATAGTGATAAAAGCACGAAATATGGTACAGAAGTTCAAATGACACTACTCCATCATAAAAAAATATAAAAAATTAGCCATCAAATTTTAAAATATGGCCACCTTTCTGCCACATATTCAGGAAAAGAAAAAACTATAGAGAATTCATGCTGGAATTCTCTCCTATTAAAACATTATCATATCTGTCCTATAATAAAGTTTGGGTTAGAACCTGAATCTGAAGGAAAAACAGAATATACCAGTATTTTGTGAAATCGAATATTTTGATAGAATGGTAATAAATTTCTCAGTTCTTACATAAATTATGATATAATGTCATTAAAATGTATATTTCCCTCACATAAATCATTGTTAAAACTACCTAGTCATCCAGCAAGAAAAAAAACATTCAGTACAAACCCAAACTGAAATAAAACACTCAAAAAGAAAGAAAAAAAAAAAAGATATTCAAATAATGTGGGTGCCTTCTTGATTATTGACAAGTGAAGGTCAAGGGTAATTTCTTGGAAACGATAATATTTTATATACAAATAACCCTTACACCAAATTTCATGCTTGTATCACAAAATTAACTTTCCACTGATTTTCAGCACTAAGCAGCTCCACCACAACATTCTGACCAGACATTCCAAAGAAGCAACAGATGACATCATGTCCACTTACTCCACCAAGGCGTGGGCTAATGACTCGATATTCTCTCTGTCCAGATTGGTAGTGGGTTCATCTAGAGCAAGGATTCCACAGTTTAGACAGAAAGTCTCAGCCAAAGCCAAGCGGATAATGAGAGAGGCCAAAACCTGTGAAATTACACAAAGCACGAGTAAAACTTACACACGATACACAGGCTCAGGTAAAACACCTACAGGGAATTACAGGGTCTCCTGCATTTAGTGTTAATTATTAAGCATTTAAATATGTCAGATGCTGATTTCAACTGAATTCTAATATTTAAAAAGTCTAATGACAGTGACACACCTTCTGCCCTGCACTGCAGCGTCCTCTCATATCTAAAGCTGTGTCTCCTTTCACCATGACCACTCTGTAGTTGTACATTCGTCTCTTTGTAGCAGCAGAGGCATTTTCATCCACATCAGAGCGGATCTCTACATATTCAATATCTAAGATAAAGCAGAAGCCATTAGGACAAGAGCCACAAAAGGACATTTTCGAATTAGATAGTTTATTCATTTTAGGGAAATGTTTTGGCTGTAAATTATTAAATGAGATTTTCACACAACTCATATCTTAATCAGAAATAAGAAATCAGAAAACTTCACCAAGTGAAGTCATTTGCATTAGGTTTAGACCTTGTCCACGATATGTGCTTCTCCACAAGTCTCGAATGATTTTATTGATCTCCTCCATCTTCATACTGTGAAACTTCATGATTGTTCTATAAAAATATAAAAGATATATAGACTCAAAATAATTAAAAATCAAAAATGTGTACACACACACACACACACACACACACATGCTGTTTCAACCTTGTAAACGCGTGTCATATATTTTACACAAAATAAAAACATTTTATGACCACAGCAGATTCAAACTGGAAATATTTCAGACTTTAATAATTTGAGCTGTTTTTCCCATCACAGACACACAGAAAGCACATTGATGCTATCATGAGAGTGTGGTGGGTTGAACAGATAAGAAAAGCTGCCGATGAGCTGACGCCAGTTTGCATCAATATCTTTTCAGTTTTACAGTGAATAAATAAAATGAAATACAATTTATTGCCCTTTGGAAATTACAGAGCAGTACAGATCCTTTGGAATTTCTTGTGCATATTCCCGAGTCAACAAGCAAAAAAAACAAAACAAAAGGACATAAAGGAAACAAATAATTAAGTAATAAATGCACACTATATTTTTGCTCATACATAAGTTTTACACACAGAAAGGCTGAAACTAATGAAGAACTTTTTTTATTCAAACTAGGTACGATACATTGTTCTCAAGATATAATAATATTGTAATAAAGGGTTGAGGAAAAGTGTGAACTGCTGAACGCACACGTTCACTGCAGTTACACATTTTAGTACATTTGTGGTTCATTAAACTGATCTCTTATCAAAACAAAACAAGCAGAAAACTGAATAACAAGATCCGTGATCAGTATGCTTGCATCCAACGCAGGGTCAAAGTTCACTCAGAAAACACACACACACGAAAAGACGACATCATTAGAAATCTGTAAAATTTTATAGATTGTTAGGGCAGATATTTTAAAAATAATCTCATTATTTGTTAAGTCACATTAATAATTAGTTATCAACTCCTTCCTCCTCAAGCTTTTCAATTTATTTCAGAAAGTTTAATGATTACATCCTGATTGATTTTTTAAGCATGTTTTACAAGATTCATTTATAGATTTTCCTTTTTAATGGTGTTTATCATAAAATTGTAATCTGATTGCTATATCCTGTGACATCATATCCACAGCTTGTGCTTTTGTTTTATTTTCAGACAGTAGAGAGATGACTCATTGCCCTCTGTCACTGAGCCTGTTTACTGCATGAATATTGTGTGTGTGTGTATATACACACAATTTCTTTAGGTACACCTATATACAAGTATTCTTGTATACAGACAGACAGACAGCTGTGTGATTGATGGAGAGCAGAATAGCATTTTTCATCCAGTAATATTTTAATATAAAAAAAAAAAATAACATTAAAAATGTTTTCCCTGTCCAACTACAGACCCAGCAGAACCACTCAGATAAATACATGAGGGGGAGCCATACACCAAATTTAGTGATCCTATGTCATCGCATTACCAAATCGTATGGACGGACGGAGCCCGTTTCTGTAGCCCCTGCTCTGTTTACCTCGGTGATGGTGGGAAATATTTTAGCTTATTTACCTCTTAGTAAGTATAATATGTTATTTAACAGGTAAATTATCAATTGAGTTATAGCTTACTGATCCAGTGCTTTATAGTAGATGTCCAGGTCCTTGTTAGCCAGCTCAGTGGTCCTCATGACAATCATCTTGTCCCGAAATCTCTCCTCAGCTTGACAGTACTGATCCTCACGAAGTTCCTTGCGGAAACGCAAGATCTCTTCCTCAAAGCCCTTTTGTCGCCCCAGAGCCACACTGCGATTCTTCTTAAGGTCCTCCACCTTCCGCTCCAACTCCCGCCGCTCACTGTTCAAACAAAATAAAAAAAAATAAATGTCTGGAACATGCACACACAAGTTGATAGTCTGAAAATTCCATCTGCACCTTACAAACAAACGTTCACTTTGTCCACCATGGTTCCATTATCACTCTTAAAAACATGTACACTTCAGTACAAAACCAAAGCAACAAAGTAACTACATGTGAGAAACAAAAACAATTGTATCTCACTGTCTCAACACACAGAGAATCACAACAAACTGGTAAATTGAGAAACTATAATGTTAAAAATTATTTTTAATACTATCTATTTCATCCAAACAATACAGAACAAAAGAAAAGGTCCTTACTTGCGCAGCTCCATGACCTTCATGTTTCCCATTTCCTTCAGTAAGACCTCTCTCCTTTTACAAACCTCCTTCAGCTCGTCCACACGCTTCCTCAGGGTCAGATTATCCTGAAGCCAGCGCTCCTGTACCTATAATCAGGGGAAAAAATTATTTCTCCATCACTCACTCTCACACACACATTTTGTGTTTCCAGAAGAAGGATAATGTGAGAAAGTCTGTCTACCTTCTGAGTGTCTATATCTTGCCGGATACTACCCATGTCCTTGTTAATTTTCTCTCGCTGTTTCTCAGCTTCAGCCAGCTGAACATTCATGTCCTGAAGTTCTGCCTCTTTTTGCTGAATAAAGAAATTATTAATTGTACTTGAATTGTAGAGTAAAAGAATGTGACAATGGAGAAAACAGAATTGCTTGAAGTCCTTTAAGTCTTTTACCTGCTTGTATTCATCTTTACCCTCTTCAATGTACTTGCTGATTTCTCTTTCTAAAATGGCTAAATTTTTTACTTTTTCTTTGATGGCATCAATCTGTGAGATGGGGGGAAAGAAATATGTTCACATATGCATACATACATACATATGTCACCGTTTTTATTAATTACTGTACGCTTCACTTCTTATGAAGAGCAGTAAAAAAGTTTAACCAAAAACAGAGTGAACACAAGAAAAAAAAGATCTGGAACGGAAACAGAGGTACTTGTACTATTCAAATAATTTATACTGAGCTGCACTGAAAGTGTTCTGACAGTATAAAGGGTTACCATGACAGGTCAAATGTCAAATTCCTGAACATTCACCAACTTTCACTGATTAAAATGCTGATGCATGTGATCTGTAGTGAACGTAAAAACAAGCCACCTTTGTGCTATGCAGATAAATAAACAGTCACTGCTTTAAACCCATTAATTTGTAGGTTTTTTTCTGGTTCAGATGTCTTTTGGTAAAAAATTAAATACTGCATGGATTGTATTTTAATAAAGGGACTAAAATTCAGCATATTATGAACTGATACTCCTGAGATGTCCTGATATTCCAAAATAGATTCTTTCCATGTCTAAAATTGACTTTTTATAATTTCATGATTTTCCCAAAATTCACTGACCAGTGGAAACCCTGAGTCTGAGTATGTTACATATTTTTTTTAATTCAATTTAATCGGCTACACCATTACAGGTTTTCATAAAATGAAACACAAGTACAAATATGGTATACCATTCTTTACCACACTGACAGACATGGCATTAGCACTTACTGTATGTTTTATTTAGGAAATTCTGTGCAAACATAAAAGTTACACACCTTCTCCTGGCTATCATGTTGTTTCTGCTTTCTGCGCTCAATCAGGTCCCGCTTTTCCTGCTGTAGTTTATCAAAAGTGAAGGCTAGTGGAGAAACCTGCTCTTTAGCATCCTACAGTACACATATGATACATCCATTAGTACAAATCTAACACCTCCATTCAGGATTTTCCTCTTTACATGATCTCTCGCAGCAGTCAGACAAGCTGGCACTCATTTGAGTTTACCCGTATTTCTCTCTGCAGTTCCTGAATTTCTGCACTAAACTCCACACACATGTCTTCCAGTTGCTGCTGCTTCTGCATATTACTGGAAATCTGAAGCTTTTCAGCACGCACATCGTTCACACTACTCTTTAGGGTCTGTATCTGCTCCTGCTGGTCCTGGATGAGTTTGCGTTTCAGGTCCATTTTACTGCAAGCTGAGGTCAGGAAAAAAAAGATCAGAATGCCAAAGAACAATACACTGTACTAAAATCTGCATCCTATCCAAGAACCAACTGATGGCACTCATTAAAAGGCAGGAAATACACATTCCTGTTAGAATCACTCACTCTGCAAACCCTGGTAATGAACACTCAACAGTTTACTCAGAGTTGTGCAGAACCCATTTCAGTACCAGTGTGGTTTTGATGTAATGTGGCTGGTGTTTGGTGTTAAGTGCACAGTGCTCATACTGGTATCGAGGCGATGTTGGACCTCCTGTTTCTCCTGACTGACGTGCTGTGCCGTTCGACTCAAGTCCACACCCTGAAGCTTGGATGTATGCTGTGCTATCTTCCTCTCCACATCCTTTAGATCCAGCTACAATACAACAAAACATTTCACTTATAGTATAAAAACAATTAAGTTTAAAGTTCATTCTAAAAAAGTGTTTAATACAATTACTACACATAATAAACGTTAAGAAACATTTTTATGGCTCTGGAGTGGCACATCAACAGGGTGCGTGACTATAAACCCAGAGATTGCAATTTCGAATCCAGGTTGATGCCACAGCCATCCGTGACTGGGAGTCTGTGGAAGCTAATAGGCCGAGCAAGGAATGGCATACGCTCACTTCCCTGCCACTTACAGAGATCACCAGCCAATCATGGGCGTCTGTGAGCTCATTCGTACGAGGGAGCAGATAGTGCTTTCCCTCCGAATGTGTTAGGCTGCCCCCTACATAGACATGAAAAAAACTGCTGAGCTACAACATTTTCTAAGACCTCGGAGATAAAAGGGAGGTTTGATATTGGTCTATAGTTGGACAACTGACAGGGGTTGAGGTCAGGTAACTGCTATTTTAAAAGATTTAGGCACATAACCAGCAACAATATTACATAAGTATCTTGGATTACCTTTGTTTTCTTTTAACTCTTTTGTTTATCTATTAGATTTGAGAAATATGTTGCTCTAGCATCACTAAGAGCTTTTCTGTTGTTAAAGACTCTCCTTCCGTGCTAACTGGAATACCATTAATTTAGTTTACGCCATTTTCATTCTAATTTCGTGTGCATGTATCATCATTATACCAGAGTAATCTTTTTTCTCTTTGATTAGTTTTCTTTTAGGAGAAACTATGTTCTAGAGCACAGCGAAAATTTGACCAAAAGCACGCAGTACCTTGATCGAGTTCTGTGGGGTCTGACAGTGATCCAATCATAGTTGATAATTCTGTGAGATTATTAATTAAACTGCGCAGTGGTTGATGTAAAAGTACACTTAACACAATAATGTTGTGAGGTGTGTATATTGTTAAGATGCATTGTAAACGAGATAAGATGATCTGAAATAGTTTCTGACTGCGAAACTGTTACTATATTTCCTATATTTAATCAAAAAGTTAGCATTAACCCTCTGGAATCTGAGGCCTTTCGGGGACATTTGAGGTAGTCTGACATGCTCTCACGTTTTTTTTTTTTTTAATTATTTCAGCTTTCTAAAAACTGTGCTTCCAAAGTAATATATATGCTCATGTAAATCACAAACTCAGCAACAACAATTTAAAATTAGTAAACATTTTATTATTGCAATTTTTAAAACGATTTCACGAAAATTCCGTTTGGTTCCACTGGAGGAACCTTCAAATTCAGGGGCTTAACAGCAGTAAAAATGTGTCCGGCATTATGAGTGGATTCTATTAAATTCTTATTTACCCATACTGAATTTAAATGACTATTCTAGAATAGACAGAAACACTGTTCATAAAGGATCCTCTGAATTATCAAAATGAATATTAAAGTCACCAACAATTAAGGCTTTATACAAAAAAACAACCAGGTTTGAAATGAAGTCTGCAATCTCACAGAAGAATTCTGAGCACGGCCCTGGTGCTCTGTAATTAAAGAATCAGCTGCGTAGGCATATTTTTCCAGGCAGTGTATGTCATGTTAGTATATAGAAGTTCAATCGCATTCAGTTTATGCCTAGATTTTAGTATAACGCCTAGATTATCAGTATAAATAACTGTCATTTGTACATTTACAGCATTTGGCAGACGCTCTTATTCAGAGCAACTTACAATTATCATTTTTACACAACTGAGCAATTGAGGGTTAACGGCTTTGCTCAAGAGCCCAACAGCCACTATGCCTCGTCCTCTGCCAGTTAGAAGAGGTTGATGTATATAATTATAGAGGATTTGATTAATTTAATGCTACTTACTCCATTTTAATCCATGTTTCCGTTAAACACATTACACTAAACTCCTGATCAGCAATGATTTCATTAACAATTAGCGCTTTAGATGTAAGCAATCTAATATTTAACAATCCTATCTTTTAGATCAAAGGTGCTGGCTGTAGATTCAGTATGATTTAAATTTAAGTTAATAATATATTGCTTTTTTCGGGGAACAGAGACAGTCTTCAGGGATGACTGTGTAGCTAGCAGACGCTCAAATTAGCCTGTTAGTCTGCTCTCTGGCCTTGGCTCTGGATAGTCACTGATTAACTAGTAGTGTTCTAAGACTATGTGCTATGCTTCAAAAAATGAGAGCAGAGTGGGATGGATACTGTCCCACCCTATCAGGCCAGGTTTACTCTCAAAACTACTCCATTTATCTATAAAGCCCACTTCATTTTCAGAGCATTACTTGGACATCCAGCATTTCAGCACCCATAGCCTGCTGTTAGCTACATCACCACACCCTTTGGGAATGGGGCCAGAGCATATTACAGCACCGGTCATTGCCTTCACTAATTTCCCCACTTCTATAAAGTTACTCTTAGTAACGTCTGACTGATGAAGGCAAATATCATTAACTCCAGTATGAATAAATATCTTACAGAACCTGCGCTCACCTCGACACTCTGGCTCCCGGCATACACCTAACAAGTACTGCTGGTGCCCCTAAAGGACATGCTAATTTCACGCGCCTTAAAATAAAGCTTCCTATAACCAGAGCTCTTTCAGGTTTCTCAGCAAGTGTCTCACTGAGGAGAGCGAACCTGTTCGACACGTGAAGCGGAGACGAGTGGTGCTCCTGAGGGCGAGCCTCAGCATTAGTTTTGGCTTTATGAGTACGCTGCCGAGTCATCACCCATTCGATGCCGGGGTGTGTGTGTGTGTGTGTGTGTGTGTGTGTGTGTTTGCTATCACCGCCTAAGGCACCCGACTTTCCGCTGCAGTAACAATGTTACTCTCACTAGTCCTCTCTAAGGCACTGCTAATGCTACAATTTTCTCTGTCAGAAAGCTAACTAGTGTACACTTATCACATATAAAATTATTACTAATGACAGAGGGAGAACTACTAAACATCCTACTGTTTACTGTATGCAGTGTTAATGTTATTTTGTTACAATGTTAAATTGTTGATTCCATTGTTAGTATGAATTTCCTTTACACTGATAGTTTCCTCTGTACAGTGTCAATGTGAATTTCTCCAAAGTGGGGTCAATAAAGGTACCTCTTATCTGACTTATCCTCCAGGGCTGGGATTATATAGAAGAGTACACACCAAACAATTAAACACAACACCTAAAAAACACTGAACTGAAATAGAACCTACAGAGTATTTACTGCATTTAACCATATACTGAAATGTGATGCAATGAATTTGTGATCTTAGAGTGACCTCTGACCTGGTAGCGGTCCATGAGGGAAATGTCCTGTAGGCAGGCTTTTGCTGTGTCCTCCTCAGACATCAGCAGAGACAGCAGACTCTCCTGCTCTTCAATGTCTCTCTTCAATTTTTCTATTTCACGGTTCACACTCTGCAGTTTATTTCTCAGCTCTGGCAGATCTTTTTCCTGCAGCTCTGCAATAGTCTGCCTGTGTTAGGAACAAAAACACACAAAAAGAAACAAGCACATGACAAACCATGAAAACCATTCAAGATCATATATTAACCTTTTCATAGATTCAGAAATGATAGACATTAAAAAAACCTGTAGCAAAAAAAGAAAGGGTTAAATTATTTAATAAAAGTAACTTGAAACAAAAAAAGAAACCAGTACTGATATTAGTGGGAAAGAAACTATTGATTTTATGATCTTCTAAGATTAAGATGAGGGCCTCAGGGCTGTGTTGTGTTGCGACAGTGTGAGGTAGTGGGCTGCGTTGTGACATTGTGAGGTAATGAGCCATGTTGTGACAGTGTGAGGTAATGGGTTTTGTTGTGACAGTGTGAGGTAATCAGTAATCAGCATCAAATTAGGCCATTTAAAAAAGCATGTCCATTTATGGCATTTGGCAGATGCTCTTATCCAGAGTGAGTTACACAAGAAATTTTGACGTTACTATAAGGGTATACATTCTGAAACTGGTTCACCAGGACACAGGCTAAGTTGGGTTAGGTCCACCGCCATTGTCTAGATCAGCTGTTTCTTCAGGCCACACCTTGGCCAAAAGAAACATACAGACCTGACAGGTTTGAGGGCCATCATGTCATCTCGCTTGCGCTCCTTCCTCTTCAGGTCCTGCTCTGTGTTTTTCAGTTTGTCCGGCACCAGACGCAATTTGGACTGCATATCATTAATAACGTCCTGGAGCTCAGCCTCTGAGGGAAAGACACGCTGACACACTGGGCAGCATGGTTCTCCCTCCTCTGTCAGTTGGCTAATGAATTGGGAGTACACGGCCGTGGCCCCTGCCAGCATTGCTGAGGAAAAAAAAAGAAAAGATAAAGACCAAAAAAAGGAAAAATCCAAAAAGCAGAAAGGGGGAGAATGATAACGGTCATGGAAAAGAGAAATTTTATTGCCGTGGAAAGTTACCATACGCAAAATCAATTGAACTAAAAAAACATTATAAATATTTTATTTAAAAAAAATAAAAACTAAACTGAAATATAAGTAACAACTTATGTAATAAGTAATAACCTATCAATAATTAGAAAATACAAACAAATAAATAATGTAGTGATTTCTAAATACTGACTCGTATTTAATTGTAAAAATTATTAATTCAAGACTCACAACATGAGACATGAGAATGCTAACCTCATGATTTATAAAGGAAAGGCCTAAAGTATAAAGGAAAAGCCTAAACTTTGAGGAGTCAATGATCTCCAATCTTTTCCACAGGTAGCCCTGTGGGAGTTCTCAAAAGAGGAGACAACTTGGTTGGTGGAGTGACGGCAGGTGGCGCGGTCTGCCAGAGTTGGACCACTGGCAATGGTCAATGTGACAGGCATCAAGAGATTTCTCCATGCAGTCCTTGTACCTCTTCTTCGGTGCCCCTCTGTCATGATGGACAGTGAAAAGCTCACTGTACAGGGTGATCTTGGGCAGGTGATGATCCTCCATTCTGGTGATATGCCCTGCCCAGTGTACCTGTGTCAGGCAGTATGGCTTCAATGCTGGGCACCTCTACCACTTCCACTACCTTAGCATTGGTGACAAATGGCCACTCCAGTTGATGCTCAGTATGGTGTGGAGGCAGCGCTAATGTAAAAGCTTAAGGAGTCATAGGGGATTGTGATAGGTAACCCACGACTCCAAGCCATACCGGTTGGATGGTCAGGATGATGGCTCTGTGCACCCTGATCTTCATGCCCTTCTTCAGGTGTTTGTTGTACCGTACTGTCTGCCAAGTGCAGTGTTCGCCTTTGCCAATCTGTTGTCGACTTCCCTGTTCATCTTGGCTTCGGATGAAACAGGTGAAATGCTGGGCTGTTTTCAGTTCATTTTTTCCAACGGAGATGTAGGGAGGGCAGTACTCTTTCCGGGGTGCAGACTGGTGTAGGACCTCCCATCTTCTTCAGCTGACTTCCAACCTAAAGTGCTGAACAGCCTCCGCAAAGCAGGAAGTGATGAGCTGGAAGACTCTCTCTGTGTGGGCAACAAGGGCAGCATCATCATGCAAATAAATGGTCTCAAGAGAGTATTGGCTGTAGACTCAGTCATCTTCATCAGGATCTTTAGTGGCCTGCATGAGCATCATTCTGAAGATGATGATGAAGAGAGTCGGTGCCAGGACACTGAGAGGTTGTTACTGAGTGTGACTAGGCTGCACTGATCTTCTTGCAGCTGAGTGACCATGTTCAGGAGCTTTAAGGGACAGCCATCTGTCCTGTTTTGCTCCCAGTACTTCTCTTGGAGCTGCCTGAGAACACACACCATGTCTGTGGTGCTCCTGTTGGCTCTGAAGCCATATTGGCTCTATGTGAGGTAGTCTATAGTGATGGTGGGTACAAGTCTGTTCACCTGTATTCTTGCAAGTAATTTTCCTGCAATAGAGAGCAGAGTAATCCCCTGATAGTTGGTGCAGTCTGACTTTTTCCATTTGTTTTTATACAGGCTGATAAATGACTGCATTGCCGAGATCTTGTAGTAGTTTGCCTTGCTCCCACTAACAGATGAAGAGGTTGTGGAGATTGGTATGCAACACTGGGCCCCCGTGCTTTTAAACCTCTGGTGGGATTCCATCTACTCCTGCTGTCTTGCCACTCTTCAGCTGCAATTATGTTCCTCAAAGACAGGGAGGGATTTGGATAGTTCACCCTTTACAATGTACCATATCATTAAACCACACATCTAAAGGAATTTTTGTGTGCAAAGGTTAAGGGCGAACCCCAAGATCTCTGAACCCCACAAACGGCCCTGTATCATTCATCTATAGCTGATATAACCATACAGCCTTTCCAAAACTCTACAATATGAAGTTACAGCCAAGACACTGGTTAAGACTTTACTGCACAAAAGGAAGCTTTAAGCTTTTTGGGCTTGGAGGCAAACGTATTGTGGTCAGACATAACTGTATTCCTGATCAGTAACACCTCAAACACTTCATCACTTGTTGTCTTTAGTCCCTAAACATATATACAACTTAACATACCTAAACTTAAATATTTTAAGTATTTAAGTGAGAAGGAATGATGACATTAAAAATAAGTAAATGCTTTACTATGACAACCTTTTTGGGAAAACGTTGCAAGAATCAAAATCAAAACAAAATTGTCTTCATCTTCTTCTGCTTAATCTGAGGTCAGGTCGTCGGAGCAGACGTCCAGATGTCCCTCTCCACAGCCACTTCCTCCAGCTCTTTCAGGGGGACACCGATTTCTTTTTTTTCCCCCGGAAATAAAATTGTATTCATTTATAAAAGTTGAAATGAATGAGGTACAGCATAAAATACTGTGCCGCTCTGTTGCTCTGAATGCAATACAGGTCAAAAATAATTCATAAATCAATACTCTTCTGTCTTAATTTAATTTTCAACAAACCATCCCAACTTTTTTTTCTATGGGGTAATTAAATAAAGAATTATGTTTCCCTACCAAATATGAACACGATGGCAGTCCATGACATACCTCTCTGTTTGGAGCACTTCTCCAGGTCATCCTGCAGTTTGCTGAGATCAGACTCGAAGTCCTGACTACCACACACATTGAAGAGTTTCTCCTCAAAGCTGGCCAGCTGCTGCTCTATGCGTCGAATCTCAGCTGTACAGTGACCCTTGTTTTGCTCTCTAGATGCCAGATCCTTACTAAGACATTACAGACAGAACAAATTAGACAAATGATTGTAGAACTGAGTCCTGTGTGTTTAAAAACTGAGGCCAGAACCTTACAGAAGACAGGAAAACTCTCCAGACCAAGCTAACATACATCTCATTCTAACAGCTTATCTTGCAACCCAATTACACTGTTCACCTTCAGCACTGGATCTTATTCGCCAAAAGACAACTTACCGAACAAAAAGATGTAAGCTTGAGTGAAACATAAATGTGTGCGTTTGCCAATTTTTACTGGCTCCATTTCTGAAACATGATTCTCCTAAGGCTTAAGATAAATAAAATACATCAGGTTTTTCCCTATAGATGATCAATAAATTTGTAACCAAATATTATTATTAATTACAACTATTTAAAACATTTTTATTTAAAACATTTACATATCCAAAAAGAACAAAACTATTGTTGCAAAACAATACACATGTGATAGCTGAAGCATATGAATTTGATCCTGAGACTTACTTGAGCTTGCTCAGTTTCTCTCTGATAGAGTTGATTTCTTTAGATTTGCTGTGAATCCAGTCCTCTAGCTCTCTCTTGTTTGGAAAGTGCCCCAGCAAAGGGACCAAGTCTTCATTGTGCCTGGACTTGATCTTCCTTATTTGATCTTCTTTATCAGTCTAGATGTCATCACATATTTGTCATCTTACTTATATTTCACATCAATAATACATTATTTTTTAGTCATAACTACTCCTTGTATTGCCTTACACATACAGTCACATGAAAAAATAACTACATTGCATGAATATTTTTTCAGTACTAGAACAAGTAAATATCATATAGTACAAAAGCAACACATAAAATTGACATTTAGTAGTCAAGTAAGTACATACATTCGTCACACCAAGTGCATAAAATTAGAACTGCATGCTCTAGATTGAGAGTAATCGATTAGAACCTCCTGAAGTTGGAAACTGTTTTATTTAAACCTGACAACTATGACCTGGTATTCTCTTTACCATTTGAGTGCTGTAATGAAAACAGCAAAAGCCAAAAAAAAAAAAAAAAAAAAAAAAAAAA
>JAQMYF010000026.1:40177-66629 GCA_030014195.1 Neosilurus mollespiculum
TCATAAATAAAGATATAATCCAACAATCCCCTCTTGAATACCCTAAAATCATGGGTATTCACTACTTATTAGGCCAGAGAAAATATTCCCTTACTGATATGCACTAGAGATACAGGTGTATTGCTCCTTCTTAAGTTGAACCAGGAGTGGGCGAAAAACCCTCATGTGCTAATTGTGAGGGAAAATTCCCACCCTGCCCGCATGTTTGCGCGACAGCGTAGATTTGCCAGGGTCACCAGACACGTATACGTATATTCACATATACACACATAAAACAAAGAAAAGAAAAGAAAAGCATAAAACCCAAAAAGCCATTTGTGTGTGTCAAAGGGAAAAAAAAAACAGAAATGTTTCTCCTTCTATCAAACAGGCAGAACAAATTACACCCTCTTTTATACTTTGATAACAGATATAACTACACTCTTTGCGTCATGGGATAATGCTGATTATCACCGTTATATCCCCTCCCGGGAGTGTAAGTTAAATAATTAAACATATTATACATTCGATCCGTAATGCACCTCAGAATACAAGGGCCGCACACACAGAGAAGCAAAATGATACACAGTATAGGTATAAGCATGGAGACAAGAGCAGTCCACTGGCCGAAAATGGCCGAAAACCACCCCCAACCAATATTAGCGTGAGTCTCATCCATGTATAATTGACTGGCGACCTGTTTCATTTGGTTAACCTGTGTGGAGATCTCACCTCCTGGTGCGTCGTTTGCAGGAACAAAGGTACAACAACTATCCCCGACCGTGGCACACACACCACGTTTTTCGGCAAGCAGACGGTCTCTCAGGTCAGGTGCTCCTAGCTGTACCGAAAGTTAAGCGGACGCTCAGAGGGGAGACAGCGCTTTCCATTGCCGCTCCTGAATTGTGAAACAATCTGCCCTTTCAAGTTTGACAGGCCCCTTCATTGTCCACTTTTAAAACACATCTTAAAACCCACTTTTACTCATTGGCTTTTAACCCAGTATGAGACACAGACTTTTATTTGTTCTAATTATTTGTTTTTACTTATTAATTGTTTCATGTTGTTCTGATTTGTTTATCTATTTTTTTAATATTTGTTTTTACTTGGTTATTGTTTTTAAGTTGCTTTGAATGTTTTATGTTTTGCCTGAATTTTACTTATGATGTACAGCGCTTTGTTTCTGCCATGGTTGTGTGAAAGTGCTATATTAATAAAGTTGGAATGGTAGATGCCCGAGCCACCTCAACTGGCTCCTCTCAATGCAGAGGAGCAGGGGATCGATCCCAAGCTCCTCCTAGATGACCGAACATCTGTCTGTCTGTCTGTCTCTAAGGAAGAGCACGGCCACCCTGCAAAGGGATTCAAGATCTTGTTCTTTCGGTCACTACCTAAAGCTCGTGACTGTAGGTGATGGTAGGAACATAAATCGACTGGTAAATTGAGATCTTTCCCTTCTGGCTCAGCTCCCTCTTCACCACAACGAACCAGTACAAGCTCCGCTTTACAGCAGAGGCTGCACCGATCCGCCTGTCGATATCTACTCCATCCTTCCCTCACACGTGAACAAGACCCTGAGATACTTGAATTCCTGCAATGTTGCAGAGACGTGTCAACCAAGACAGTCCTACAACACCCAGAGCCCTGAGGTGTTCAGGGCGGATCTCGTCCACCCCTGGAGCCCGGACACTGAGGAGCTTTTTAACTACCTCGGTGACCCTGCCCCTGATGGGCAGACCCTCTTCCAAACCCCCAGGCTCCTCCCCTTTCACAGAGGGCGTGTTGGTGGAATTGATGAGGTCCTCAAAGTATTTCTTCCACCTCCCAACAACATCCCCAGTCGAGGTGAGCAGCTTCCCATTTCCACTGTAAACAGTGTTTGTGGAGTACTGCATCCCACTCCTGAGACGTCAGACGGTGGTCCAGCACCTTTTTGAGGCCCTTTATCCCGGACCTCAAAGACTCCTCCCACACCGGAGATTTTGCATCAGCGACATCCCGGGCTGCGGCACATTTGGCCCGTCGGTACCTGTCTGCATGGGAGGGCGGACCCATGTCTCCTCTTCAGGCTGATCCTGGCCAGGCTCCATGGGCAGAAGCCAGACCACCAGGCGCTCACCTTCAAGCCCCTCCCCAGGCCTGGCTCCATGGGGGGACCCCGGTAACCCGCATCCGGGCAAGGGAAACTTAGTCCTTGCACTTGTTTCTCTCATAGGGGTCTTCTGAACTGCATTTAGTCTGGACCTTTACCTAGGACCTGCTTGCCTTGGGTGACCCTGCCAGAGGCATAATGCCCCCAACAACATAGCTCGAAGCATCATTTCCCACTTATTGGCTTACACGCAAACCCCGCCACCATGATAAGGTGGCAATTCAAGAAGCTACTATCTTCCTGTTTTTACTAAATTTATTTGTTTTGACAAGGAAATCAGTTTAAAAAAAATTTTGTTTTTGAATAGGCTGGCTGGTGTTGATGGTAACTGAGTTGGATACTGTGGGTAATCCAATCTGACAAAAAACACACTCAAGAGCCACCCATCTTTGAAAGGCTGTTAGGGCATGCCACGGAGTAATGCATTCATTCATTTTCTGTACCGCTTAATCCTAATTAGGGTCGTGGGGAGGCTGGGAGTAATGCATAATATAAATTAAAAGTAAATCTGTTAATGTTTTGATATGCTGGAGAACATGGACATTTTTTTACTTACTTTGACATCTGTGACTTAGTTTTTACAAAAATAACAGGCATGTCCATAGGCATATCCTGTATAAATAACAAACAATCCTGTACTAAATCTGACATATCTTACTTTTTACATGACCATGTGCACATTTCATGTGGCCCCTGTGACCTCGAAATTAAGTCAAGGTGACCCAGTTTCAATAGGCTCGAAGACCTTTACGCTTAGTATAAATAGTATATGTATGAAAAATACTGCCTCCTCTAGAGTGTTAACAAGCATTTTTGAAGAAATGACCTCTGTGACCTTGAAAAATTGGTTAAGGTGACCCAGTTTCGATAGGCTGCTAGGGCATGCTGTAGGGACCATTCAATATAATTAAAAAATAAATCCACAAAAGAACTGGCACTGCTAGCGCATAGCCTGTGTAAACAGTATTCCCTGAGCTTCGTGTGGAATACAATTGGATTTTCAATGTTATGGTGTTCTTTTTCTGGTAAAATAACATTAAACATACAAACATTAAGTATGTTTACTCACAGTAAAAGCCTTCAAATTCATGTTAAGAAATGCAGCAACTAAAATAAATGATTAGAATACAGTTGAATGGAAAAACTTTACATATACAAATAAAATACAAAACTATTCATTCAACTGCTAAGCACACATGATAACTGGCTGCAGTGTGTAAAAATATCAACAGAACCCTTCAGTCACTAAGCAAATATTATCACTGACCCTGTTCAACAAGGAGGTCTGATTTGGTGTAGTTCATCCTCTGGCACTCGCGAGCAGCCCGCTCCAGATCACGCTGACATTCTGTGAGTCTCTTCTCTTTCTTCTTCACTGTGAGCTGGTGATTCTCATACATCTCCTGCAGTTGATCATCTGTACCCTGAAACACCTACAAGTGGCCAAAACCAGAAGATTTTATATATATATATATAAAACACACCCCAATTTTAGTGACCTATATTCTTACCAGCTGTGATTCTATGATGGTCTTCTTTCATTTTTGTTTTCTAATAGCTTATTCAACCACAAGAAAAGCAGTGTGAATCCTAGAAACATTTTACATGCCCCCATCATACTCCACAAATTTGTAATTTTAAACTGATACTGAATTTGAGGTTGCTTCGAGACAGAATTTTTGTCTGTATCAAAAAAATGCAAGACACAATCAAAAAGTAATTTCCTGTTTCCGACATTTAGAGCTATCTATCTCCCTAAACATCTGACCAAGTGCATGTACAGCGCTGACTATGGTGAGGGATGTTGAGATCATGCATTTTTTTGGATAAATATTTTGGTGTTACCTGCTCCATCTTCTCCTCTAATTCACGGTTGTCATCTTCCATCAGTTTCTTCCTGCTGTCCAGAGCCTGGATATCATTATCCAGTTTCATGACTTTGCCAAGATTGTCATCAATGTCATTCAAACGATTCTAATAATATAAAGGAAGTACACACTGTAAAAGAGAGACACATATATACATACACACACTCCAAAGAAAGTGGCCTTTATCATGCAGGTATCCAATCAGCTTTGAATGATGTGACTATTAACTGAAGTTGTTCACCTGGATCTTTAGCAGTGCAGACACATGAACTATTGTTTGCATTATTCAGCAGGTCACAACTTTATCCCTGAGACATTTTGACAATTCCTTGGAACCTATTGTTTTTTTTTTTTGTTTGTTTTTTTTTTTTTGCTTTTTTGCTTTCAGTTACACTTTCAAGCAGAAAGTGAATTTTAAACAGAATAAAACACTTTTAAACAGAATGAATCGTGCCAGTGAGTAATTTGTACAGTATTATTATGATAAACAGTAGAATTTAAATGTAGTGCAAAATGCAAATGTATAACAGTGGATGTTGTTGCTGTATGGAGGAGTTGTACAGTTTAATGGCCACAGGTAGGAATGATTTCCTGTGCCGTTCAGTGGTACATTTAGGTGGTATCCGTCTCTCACTGAACGTGCTCCTGGGACTGATCAGCAGGTTGTGAAGCGAGTGGGAGGTATTGTTGAATATTGTCTTTATTTTGGACAACGTTCGCCTCTCCGACACTACTGTCACAGAGTCCAGCTCCAGCTTGTAATCCTCCACCATTTCCACATTGATGCCCTGGATGGAAACAGGGGCCACTGGTGTTTTGGATCTTCTAAAATCCACAATCAGCTCCTTGGTTTTGGTCACATTAAGCTGCAGATGATTCAACTCACACCATGTGACGAAGGAATCCACAGCAGCACGATATTCCGTCTCATCACCTCCACTGATACATCCGACTTCAGCAGAGTCATCAGAAAACTTCTGAAGGTGGCAGGTCTCTGTGCAGTAGCTGAAGTTCATTGTGTAGAGGGTGAAGAGAAAAGGGGAGAGGACGGTCCCTTGTGGTGCTTCGGTGTTGCTGACCACCGTGTCCGACACACAATGCTGCAGGGCACATACTGTGGTCTTCTGGTCAAGTAGTCCACAATCCAGGACACAAGAGACACATCCACCTACATCGCTGTCAGCTTCTCACCCCGGAGGGTCGGCCTGATGGTGTTGAATTCACTGGAAGTCAAAAAACATGACCTTCACAGTGCTTGCCGGCTGCTCCAGGTGGGTGTAGACATGGTTTAGCAGGTAAATGATGGCGTCCTCGACTCCGAGACGAGGCTGGTAAGCGAACTGAAGAGGGTTCATATGTGGTCTAACCACGGGTCGTAGTTGATTCAGTATGAGACTCTCGAGGGTGTTCATGACATGCAAAGTCAGTGCCACGGGTCTGTAATCCTGGGGGTCACCGGGACGTGGGCTTTTTGGTACAGGAACAAGGCATGACGTCTTCCACTGCACTGGGACCCTCTGTAGACTCAGGCCCATCATGAAGATGTAATGTAAAACTCCACAGAGCTGGGGGGCACAGGCTTCAAGGACACGGGGGCTCACCCCATCCAGTCCTGCTGTCTTGCCTGAGTGTAGTCTTCTCAGTTGTTTCTCAACCTGATTATAGGTGAAGTTGACTGGTGGGGGAGGATTTTCAGGTCCATCACAGGAAGCAGAGGTGCATTAAGGAGAGGGAGGGAGAGAGGGTTGCATGGCAGGGAGTTCTAGGCTTGCTCCTGATGAGTTAGAAGGGTGCTGAGCAGTAGCCGCAGTGTCAAATCTGTTAAAAAACATATTCAGCACGTTGGCCCTGTCCTCAACGCCCTCAGCTCCTCTGCTGTTCGATGGTCTGAATCCAGGGATGGTCTTCAGATCACTCCAAACCTCTCTCACGTTGGTATGTTGGAGTTTCCACTCCAGCTTTCTCCTTTAATTGTCCTTAGCCTCTCTGATTTTGACTCTCAGTAAACTTTGGATTGTTCTCACCTCTTCTCTGTTGCCCTTACCCCTGAAAGCCCTCTTCTTGTCATTAAGGAGGGCTTTGATGTCTTTTGTCACCCAGGGCTTGTTATCATCAATCAATATCCTCACCGTGACCATCACAACCATCACCGTGAGGCTCACAGAGTGCTTGCCAGTCTGTCACTTCCAAGCTGTCCTGTAATTTCTCCAAGGCCTCCTTTGACCATTTCCTAACAGTCCTTGTAGTCACAGGCTGCCTTTTCACAACAGGCACATAGAGTGAAGAAAGATGAATTAAGTTGTGGTCTGATCTCCCCAGTGGGGGGAGGGGGGGGACTGTGGGCATCCTTAGTATTTACATACAGAAGGTCTAAAGTTCTCTTCTCTCTGATGGTACAATCCACGTACTGCACAAAGTGCAGAAACATGATGGTAGGATTATGGTTTTGGCCTGTTTTGTTGCATCTGGACCAGGACGTTTTATCATCAATGGAACAATGAATTCTGAATTATATCAACAAATACTAAAGGAAAATGTCAGGACATCTGTCCATGAATTGACTCTCAAGAGAAAGTGGGCCATGCAGCAAGACAACAATCCTAACACCTATCACTCACAGATATGTAATAAGGAATCATTTTCCTCAATAAATATATGATCAAGTCAAATATTTTTGTCTCATTTATTTAACTGGGTTCTCTTTATCTACTTTTAGGACTTGTGTGAAAATCTGATGTTTTAGGTCATATTTATGCAGAAATTTAAAAAAATTCTTAAGGGTTCACAAACTTTCAAGCACCACTGAATTTGTAGGAGGAGGTAATCCTTTAGCCATCTCAGTAATTTTTTTTCAACTGTTGCTGTTATATCTTTCACTTAGCTTTTATAAGATGCATTGAGTAAATAAAGCTGTAAAATATTGTGTGAGTCTTCATTTTAGGCTGCAAAGCAAAAAATGTGAATTATTTGAAGATATCATTTATTTTTTTATATCAACTATATATAAACAAACTTAAGTGACAGACAAAACCTAAAATTTATTAAAAGTGTTCTTGCATCAGGTTGTTCATCACAATGGGAGAACTCAGAACACATAACTGTCTTACCATCACTACAGCCCTGTAATTACCTCCATGGGGTCGATCTGGTTCTCAAAGCGCTGTACAGTTTCTTTAGAAGCTGCTAGTTGGGCTTCTTTAGTAGACAGCAGTTCCTTGATCTCCTGAGCCTTCTCCTTATTCTGCTTTAGATACTTCAACTCCATCTGACAGGATTTGACAGTGTTGGTCTGCTTCAGCCTTAACTGGCGAAGGGTTTCCAGCACCTTAATGTACCTTTGAGAAAATTATATTTACTAACTCAATGAAAGTTTATATTTACTAACTGAAAGAAAAAAAACAATTCAGGACAAGATGAGAAAATAAAAAAAGGCCTTAAATAAATTCATAGACTGTAAAAAAAGCACTACAGAACATGCAGCATGACTACGCAGGAGCAGGAAAATGTACCTCGTTGCTGAGAAAATCTCATCAAATTTCTGCTTGAGGGCTTTTCCTTCACTAAGAGGCCAGTTCGACTCCTCTTGGTGGCAGAAGATGACGTGGTTGAGCACTGCTTTAGAAACACCCAGAGCTGAGATCATTTCACGGTCTATCTCAGCACATTTTGAGCTCAAACTGATCTTTTCTCCATGCCTGTGAACACAAAGCACTCAGTCATCTCTCTATCCAAGTCTGGGCTATTGAAGGTCTGTGGGTCTATACCAATTGCTTTAGGCATCAGAAAGGAATACATAGTGGATAGGACACTAGTTCATGCACACAGGCAATCCACCTCAAACTCAACGCAGAGACTGGCAAGCTCAGAAACACATGGAGACATGCACATAATCACAAATAACATCATCTTCCACTTAGCCCGGGGTCAGGTCGATGGGGAAGCAGCCTAAGCAGTGAGGTCCAGACGTACCTCTTCCAGCTCTTCCAGGGGGAAACCGAGGTGTTCCCAGAACAGTTGGGAGACATAGTCCCTCCAGCATGTTCTGGGTTGACCCTGGGGTCACTTGCCAGCCAGACATGCCCGAAACACCACACCAGGGAGGCGTTCAGAAGACAATATAATCAGATACCCGAGCCACCTCAACTGGCTCCTCTGAACGCGGAGGAGCAGCGGTTCTACTCCAAGCTCCTCCTGGATGGCCGAACTTCTCATCCTATCTCTGAGGAAGATCTTGTTCTTTTGGTCACTACCCAAAGCTCGTGACTGTAGGTGAGGGTAGGAACGTAGATCGAATGGTAAATTGAGAGCTTTTCTTTCAGCTCAGCTCCCTCTTCACCACGACGAACTGGTACAAGCTCCACTTTACAGCAGAGGCTGCAATAATCAAAAAATTTATTACTTAATTGTAATTTAATGTAATTTAATTTATACATAATTTTTATTCTTTATCTGTGTGCTACTTTTTTCTATCTGTGTACTGCTTTTCTTATGTGCTGCTGCAAATTTAAATTTCCCTGAAAGAGTCATCCCAAAGGGATCAATAAAGTTAAGTCTAAGTCTAAGTCTAATCCGCCTATTGATCTCCTGCTCCATCCTTCCCTCACTCGTAAACAAGACCCCAAGATACCCCGAGAACTCCTCCACTTGGGGTAAGATCTCATTCCACACCTGGAGGGTCCATTCCACCCTTCTCCTGGTGAGAACCATGGAATAGAAGGTTTCTGATTCTCAACCCGCTGCTTCTTACTCAGCTACGATTCGCTCCAATGAAAGCTGGAGGTTCCAGTTTGACGAAGCCAAGAAGACAACGTCATCCACAAAAAGCAGAGACAAAATCCTATGGCCACCAAAACAGAAACCCTCAACATTATGAACAAAAAAGGTGACAAAGGACAGCCTTGGCACAGTCCAACCCTCACTGGAAAAGAATTCGACCTGTTGTTACCAATGTGGATCAAGCTCTGGCTCCGGTGATCCAGAGACCGAATGGCCCGTACCAACGGGTCCGGTACACCATATTCCCGGAGCACAGCCCAGAAGATAGCATGAGGGACATGGTTGTAATCACATATTCACAAATATTAAGATCTCAATATTTATATAAATGCATTATGAAGAAATGTTCTTATGAATCAACAATTAATCAGTATGATTTTCCTTTAATAAACTCACTTTATTTTGGTGATGACTCCTTCGAGCGTTTTAAACTCAGGTGCTTTTTTGCCCTTCTGTGTGCTTTGCATAGAACGCTGAACAGCTACAAGTTCCCCATTAACGTCTCTGAACTGCAGTCGAATCTGAGCACGAACATCTGTTTCATGGGCATCCTGAATACGTGTTGTAATAACACCCAAATGTTACACAACAGTTCTTTACATTTACGCTACCATTCCAAAGTTTGGGATCACCCAGAAAATGTCACATTTTCCATGAAAACACTAACTTACAGTGGACATGAAATCAACAAAGACAAAAATAATTTGACATTATTCAAATATTGTCCTTCAAACATTGCTTTTGGCTAAAATCCTCCATTTGCAGCTATTACAGCCTTGCAGACCTTTGGCATTATAGTGGTCAATTTGTTGAGGTAAAATTAAGTAATTTCTCCCCATGCTTCCTGAAGCATTGCCCACAAGTTGACCTCAAAACCTACCTGAACGAACACAAAGTTTGCTTCAGGAGGCCACCATCCTTGCTGATGACTACGTCCTTACCCATAACAAAGTCTTTTTAAAGAAAAATGATGACTACGAGAAGCCAAGGCCTTACTCTGGTCAAAGGCCTGAGTCCTCTGTTAGCCATAAGTCGTCCAGTTTCCAGGAAAAGAAATCTGAGAAAGATCAAACCAGGTCAGGTCTTGTATGTCACAGTGCACAGTATCGCTTATTGGCACAACTAACCCTGTACCGATCAAGATCTGGGGCAGCTCAATCGATGTTATTAGAAGGTATATTACCTTTAGATTTGAGTTCAGCCACCGGTAAACCTTCAATGTTGTAAGGTTTTGTGGGTAGTCGCATTACAGCTCCCCTACATAATACTGAGTTAAAGTCAGACCTAGCGTCAGGTCCCGTGGTTGTACCTAGGAATTATTTGGAAATGAAGAAGGGAATCCAAAAGAGTTTCCACCTCGTCCGGTGACGCGAGCTCTAGCAAAGAAAATGGCTAGATCACTGAAAGTTCTGAAGATGACATTTTGGATTTGTCACAGATATTTGCTGATCTCAGTGAGGATCTTGGTCATGCTTCGGATGTCATGCTTGGTCAGCGCAGGCTAAAATCAGAGTCGGCTATTAGTTTAGAGATGGAGTCCTGATGAGGAAGTGGAGACCCCCGGATGTTCCAGCTTCCCGAAGACTGGTCGACTATACACCAAAGTGTGAGTCTGAAGATGTATAATCCTGAGGTTTTTAGATTGGAACAAAAGTTTCCCTTTGGAGGTATTAAATCCCCCAAAATTGCTCTGATCGATTTCTTCAAATTGTTCAGTCAGGCCAGTGTGACCTATTTATGTTGTCGGCCATGGACAGGTAGCTCCCATTACAGCGAAGGTGCAAACTATCGTGGACTTCCCAGCCCAGGAAAACAAACGCAGCCTAATGAGATCCCTAAGTATGGCAAGCTACTATAGAACGTTTTGCGAGAACCTTGCTGACTTCTCTGCCCCATTGACAGATCTGTTGGCTGTAGATGCCAGTGATGCTGGTGCAGGGGATATACTGTCACAGTTAGATGACAATGGCAATGAATATCCAGTCTCTTATTTTTTAAAGAAATCTGGTGTTCACAAAAATATTTAGCTACTGAAAAGGAGGCACTAGCTCTAAATCTAGCTTTGCAGAGAAATATACCTCTCTTCTTCAAGTAAACCCATAGGAATGCATAGGGGCCAATAATGTGTGTGCAGATACACTTTCCTGTTAAATGTATATCTTAAAATATTCCTATACATGCTTAAGACTGCACAATTATCACAGATCATTTTTAAGTTGTTTTGCACCCTTGCATACAAAAATATCATTTATGCAGTTATGATGATTGTCATTTTATTTCATATTACAGAAGTTTCATATTTGTCATTTTGTTTCATATTATAAAGTTTTCATAAAAGTTGTCATAAATTCCAACTTTTCTTTTACGGAGTTTTTAACACGACTATTCCACTGGGCTCCAATGCTCTCTACCAGAAGATTTTGGTGCTTGTCATTCTCACACAAATGCCATTAAAACTCATAATCGCACATCTGCACCACTGTCTGAACTTCACCGCTCTAACTAAATTGAGAACATGCCCTTTTCCTCATTAGATGTCAAACGTTGGTTACTAAATCAGTTAAGTAACAGTTACGTTCATCAAATTAGTAAATAGGATTGACAGTTAAAGTATTATGTCCATGTGTTGATAGTCACACGACATACTGTCGTGTATTATAGTTGCTATTGTGTATTTGTCATCAAATTGCTTTCCAGGTGGTCTATGGACATGTCGCGTGCAAACCACGAACTGCTAGAGGGTCAACTTGTCGGAGAAACGCACTTTGCCCCACTGCTGGGGGTCCAGTGTCGGTGATTCTTGGCAAAGGCCAGACGCTTGGCTTTCATGGCAGGCGTAATTCTTGGGTTTCCTGGCTGGTTTGTATGATTTCATGTTGAATTCCTTAGACAAATGCCGGGAAACGGTCATATGACTTTGCGCCCTCTGCGTAACAATTTAGCCCTTATTTTCTTCAAGATACTCACAGGTGACCTCATGACTATCCTCCTCCTCGAGTTGTCATCTCGCACACTGGTCCTTCGGGGTCTTCCAGTCCTCGAGTCCTTTTTCCAAGAAGGTGGCGCGGCAATAGCAAGCAGCGGCCACTCCAGAACCAAAATGGTGCTATATCTTTGTTTTAGCCCGAATTTCAAGTGCAATGGGCACCAAACACAGCGGTGTTCAAGTATACGACCGCCAGACGATACTGCAGTTAAGAAATCATGCAGTTACTAAACTGCATGATGACATACTCTGCAAACTCCGTGATCTCGGCTTGCTACGAAGATCAGGCAGGGAGAGAGGACGTTGCAAGCGGTGCTCAAGGAAGCAGAAGCGTAGAAAACGGGCGGGTGTCCATCATTTCATTTTTTTATTACATCCCATCTTTTTCTTTCTTTCGGCACCAAGTGTCTCATTCTTTATGTTGTCTTTTCTTTTTTTTTTTTTACTGTTTTTGCACTCTACTGTCTTTGCACTACTGCACATAGTCGCACACTTTGCATTTTATCAGAATACTTTATTGATTCCGGAAGAAATTGTGTAGCTAGGACAAGGTTTTGTGGCTATGTGGAAATTTATGTGGCTAGGACAAAAACCTGGGTCCTAGCTCTGTGGTGTTGGAGGTTTTTTTTTTTCTTGTTTTCTTTTTTTTCTTCGAATTTGATCTTTGCTATATTTTTACATAGCACCTGGTCCTGGAGAAACGTTGTTTCATTTCACTATGTACTGCGTCAGCTACATGTGGCTGAAATGACAATAAGGCTTCTTGAACTTCTTGAACTACTTCTCATCCGATCCTTGTAGAGGCTGTCCTCTTGATACCTGCCAATCGCCTGATGTACAAGCTGTCTTACTAACTCCCATTTTGGCTGATATTTGCGGTTCAGTTAGCTTTTGGCCATGTAAGGCTTTTTTCTGCCCATCTGAGGTACCTCCAAAATTTTGAAAATAGAAAAAAACTTAACTAGATATGTTGACAGCAGCCAGAAAATGTACCGAATGAACGATTATGTCTAAAACAAAAGAATGATGCAACAGAGACAACGGGCTAATGCAATCTGATGCATTACCTTGAAATCGGTCATTTTTGAGGAGTGGTCTTAAACTTTTGTTCACGAGTGTACACTCATGTTGTATTTGTTGGTACAGCTGTATGAAGTGGATGCTGCCTGTAAGTTAAAAATTCTAAATGCCTGTGATATGGCCCACCTGGATTAATTACCCAACGTGGTGTATGTTTTCATTTGAATGTAGAAATGCATTGGGCCTACATGTCTTGATACAATACAATGCACTAATTTTATTAGGCATTTACAAAATACAGTGTGCACTTCAGTATTACTTTACTGTATCTGTTAATGTTTTTCAAGCCATATTTCTTAGGCCCCTCATTTGGGATGCTTTTCATGATCCGGCCTCCAATACAATTAAATATTAAATAAATAGCCCTATCCTAACCCTAAGAAGGCCAATTTAATTGCTTCTTTAATCCACACAATAGTTTCCAACTGTGCTGACATAACTGCAAAAGGGTTTTTCCTGTGAAGCAAGCGGAACAGCAACACTAATTGTGCTTTCCCGCCTGACTCGATTTATGTGGTGGTGCATGCGTGGCATGATTATAGGAAGGTTGACCTGGAAGGTAGCGCATGCGCGGCAGTTTTTAGAGTTCTCGCAATCGTCGCCACCACCTTCCATGCAGGAATAAACGGGCCTAGAGAGATAAACAAAACACGTACAAGTGGACTATATAGACTTGGGTTAACTGTCCTTCACAGCACTCCACTTCTCTATGAGAACTTCTAGTACAACTATTAATTTTGCTTTTAACATGGCAAACTTGGATAAGCTAACACAATGTGCCATCGGACCACAAGTGTGATAGTTTCTGAAAATGGGCCCCTGTACATCTTTGTTGACATTTCATTAAAATTCCAGCCATTTCCACCAATAATAGTCATGTACAATATTAGCAGTGTCTAGACAGTCTTTCTGATCAATTGAATCATTTTTATTGAAAAATAAAGTGCTTTTCTCCCAAAAGAAAGGACATTTCTAAGTGACCCCAAACTTTTGAAATGGTAGTGTACATTCACAAAAAAAATATAATAAATAAATATGTACATCCTTTGCTATGAAAGGCAGCATAAATCCAAAGCTGAAACAAGGGCAACTAGACCTTACTGAGTTTCTTGAAGACATTTCAGCTCTCTTCCAAAAGTCTTAACTGACTGAGGCTAGGTCTCAGGAACACTGGATAGACATTAAGGTGGTATTTGGGCTGCTGGTCCACCCAGCCATTCTAAAAAATATTAGGGTTTCCAGAGTTATGTGTGGGTAAATGGGTGTTAAACTGTCTGAAGAGAGATCCTAGAACTGCACTGTAAGTGGCTAAAAGCTGGTGTCATAGGCTCTCTTTGACCGAAGCCATCTATGTTAAACTGGAACAAACACCACAACATGAGCAGAGAATTACGACACCAACTAGAACTGCAAGAAGTTGTGAACCAGACAAGTCAGTCTTGATGGCCCAGTGGAGCACGTGAGCCATTTTTTGTATTTGAGGTATATGAATCATTGTCCGTCTATGCTGTAAATTTTATTATATTCACTTGAAACTAACTGATGAATTCTAAACGTTGTAATGGGGAGAATGGGGTATTATGAACCAGGGGTAAAGTGAACCATTAGGATTCTGGGTGAGTCTCTTGGTGCTGTGCAGTCCATGCTTTCCTGCTTCGATCACATGATTAGCCAGCTTCCTGTTTTGGTGCCATATGCCTACCCTGCACATCCAAGAGGAATTCTATGAACAAAAGTGTGTTTTACACAAAAAAACTAAATCTTGTCATCATAAAGGTAAGTGCTTCAAACCGTCTTTAATCTGTTTTTCCAAAAATCAAAACTTCAAACAATTCAGTAGATATTGGTTCATAAATCAAGATACGTTTTAAATGTCAGGGGGAAAAAGATTGTTGCATTGAGCTTTTTCCAACAACCAAATGCAACAATACAAGAAAAAAAAAAATCATTTTCATGATGCGACACGGAGTGCAGTATTATGAACCACTGGAAATGGGGTATTATTATCAACCCTGGTAACAACAGATATCATGCATTTTTGGACACAAAAATATTAAAAAGAAACAAGAATAAAAAAGCAACAACAATATGATTCATGGCCCTGCTGGGCTAGGACTTCTAATTATCAGCCACCTACCACACAGTCCTTGGAACTCTTTCCAAACAGCTAAAAAGTCACTTAAATCTGAGGAGAAGTAAAACGTCTTCAAGAGAGTCAAAGAAGTCCAGTTACCCTTGTTTTAACCTTGGATCTACTATGACCTACATAAGTATAAGTATGCCATTGCTTTAGTCATTTATTATCAAATCTGATTTATTACAAACACCATAAATATGTGGAAAAATAACCCCCTACCTTTGGATCATGAACAAAAGTATTTCCTTTACTTCCAGGAGGAAAATCTCCAGAGGTGACATATTTAAGACACTCAATAATGGTCTGAAAATGAAAATTAAATCACTTGTAAAAGACAAATTTTTAATTTCTCATCACCAGTCTCAGCAAATACAGATTAACTTTAACAGATTAACAACAAACCGTTTTTCCAGCTCCATTCGGTCCAACTAGCACCGTCAGAGGACTGAAAAACGAAATTATCTGCTTGTCCTTGTCCTCGACTCCAAAACTCCTCACTCCGAGGATGCTCATCTTCTCAATTTTTGACATTCTGAATTAGAGTGCTGTCTGTAAACAGAGAGCTAAAATATATATATAAAAAACCTTAATGGTGTCAACATTCCCACAATTAACATCATGCAGCAACTCAGCCACACTAATACTTTACATCAACAGTAAAAATAAAAAGCAGAAGATACTGTTGGCACCAGGTAACTAACCCAGTTAGAATTTAAACAAACTCAAGAAAAGACTTACTCTGAGTTATCACCGAGTTAGTGGTGAGTTAACACCAGTTTAGCAGTAAGTTAGTAGTGGGATAGTACTGCGTTAGCACTAAGTTAGCAATGAGAATTTATCCGATTTACATTTACCTCACAGACAGAAAACAGGGTCTCGTGCGCATGTCATGGAGCTACTATTTACAGCTAGCTGATTTAGCTTCAGCAGTACAAACATTATTACAAGTGACAACTTGTGACACAATTACAAAAAACTACATTCTGGTTTAATATTGATGATATTTAAACACAAAAGTGAATTGCCACAATGATCACTCCATACTCACACAATCGTTTTTTGACAGTAACTACACACACTACAGTCTATTTTTCCCGCGTGTGACGTAGTTCCGAAAGCAGCCCGCACGCGCACCAAACCTCCTCTACAACGACCCGGACCATATTCGGATCACCTCGCCTATTTCCGGACATCGCGGCTTGTGCTGTAGCGTGGTGCGGTTACCGCACTACAGTCATCACAGTGCATCAAAAGAAAGAGAGCAAAAGTAGAACCCTCCGAAATATATTTATAATTATTATTTTTCTTAAATCTTATAAAGATTTTTTTTTACTTTCATCGCAGCGACGCCATTTTGACATTTAGTCACATGATCAAAAAAGTAGTTCCCAAATATGGCGTAATAATGTCCGAGTCTATGTTGTACCGGACATGGGCGAGGAGTTCCGAGTGGCCCCGACAAGTGACTGCGAAGTGGACTACAGCGACCACAATGCAGTTCGACTAAGAGGACAAATGTACTTCCGGTAACCTCATTCGGCTTTGATCGAGAGAAAACACCGTTGATTTAACAATATGCAAACGAAGAATCATCAAAATACCAAAACTCTGCGCTTTTTTGCTCCATGTGCTGTTTTTGGTCACATAATAACATAAATGCAGCCAATATTTACTGGAGTAAAAGCATCTCCAAGCTTGAGCTTCTAAATGTTTTTAAACAGGCTGTAAAAATGTTTCCACCAGAGACCACTTTTACTTTCTAAAATAAAATCCACAGACTTTCTCAATATAAACAACACATTGACTTTATGAAAACAGTCCAAATTAATCTTAGGTTTGTTTAAATGCATAATAATATTTTTGTTTATTCTTGCGTGGGGGGGGGGTGTCATTCTTTTAAGTTGTTGCAGACAGAACAGATACACAATATTTGCTTACAAATAATATTTTTTATTATTGTGTAATGGTGAATAATATTAGAATTTTGTCTAACGCCTTCAGGTCGACACTGTAATGTGCCCTTGGTGAAAACTAACCGCTGCTCGAAGCTCTTTATTCCTTCTGTTATCAGGCTGTACAACACCGTCTATACCCATTTTAAATAATTGCTGCAGTATTGTTTCTGTTTATTCTATTTATGGTAATATCATTTCTATTGTTATTATTATTGAAATATTGTGACTTTTGTTTCTGCTCTTTGTTTTACTCATACTGTTCATATGTTTTCTCAAACACTGAGTTGTCTGTTGGGGTGATGTTTTTGGATATAGGCATGTAAGTATGGATGAATGTAAGGACTGGAAAGCTACAAATGAATTGTCTGTTGGCATCAATAAAGTTGTTTGAATTTAATTGAATTTTGGATCGACCACATAATTTTCTAAGTTACACTGATTGTTGCTCTTTATTTAGCCCAAGATCTTGGGAATAGTACAATGTTTTGATTGTTGAGTGACAGGGATCTGTTTTTAACATTAATATCAGAAACCTGAAGAATTCTTAAAGGTACTTGTACTTTTGTATGCTTTCATGGTCTACACAGAGTGCAAAAAAGTCAGCAAGGTTGCAGGTCTGTTTAACTACACACACAGAATTGCACCGGGGGAAGGCAGGGTACACCCTGAACAGCTCGCTGCTCCATAGCAGGACCAACACACACTTTATCTAGTCCAGATAAATTGGTTGAAATAATAATTCTGATATTATTAATAATCAGTATTATAAAGTAATAATCAATTTATTATAAAGTAACTCAACGTGACAGCCGTGTAAGAAGGGAAGCTTAAAGAAAAGTAACTTGTTCCATTCTCTTAATATTAGAAATCCATGTTGTGTTTAGACAACTAGAAGAGCTACTGATTTCTAGCATCTGGTGGATTCACCTTCTGCAGCTTCAGAAGCTTCTCAGAAAAGTTTATGTGCAATTAGAATTGCAGCTTTAGACACCACTTTTGAAAATCTTCAGAATGTATGTTCTGCTGTGTAAGTGCACATTTGTATGATTAAACTGTGAGGCTATCTGTTTTATACAAAGGAGCTCAGTACTCTAGTGAATCATTAATTCATTACACAGTAATAAAAAAAAATGATCAGTGAGCACATAAAGTGGAGAACCATAATATAATTCAGTTTCCTTTGGTCCATTCTATACAACCACCTTGAGAATGAAGACATGAAATTCAACAGCACAATTTGGGTGCCTCTAGCCCTTAATATAATGTGCTTGAAACCAAATTATATGGAACAAAAATATAAGCGATGAACCTCAAAACCAAAGCCAGCAAAAGCATCAGATAAATCTCAGATAATGTCAAATATCTAAACTCATTATGGTGCATCAGTATGTAGGACACAAGGGCAAATAACACAAGGGCAAAATCATTAAACTTTTTAGAAGTTATATGCTATGCATAAAATGAGGTTTTATTTATTACGGGTAAGGTTCAAGGCCACAAAAAAAAAACAAAAAAATATGTTGCACTGTGCAGACAGTCTACTGTAGCCCCAACAAATAGATCACGGCATGAGTAGGCTCAGCATACACAGATTAAATGCTCTACAATACGAACCTGACTAAATTCAGGGATTATCCAACCCCAGTCCCAAAATGGATGGACACTGTAAATAAAAGCAGAACACAGTGACTTGCATGTCTCATAAATCTATATTTTATTTACAGTAGAACATAGAAAACATAAAAATGTTGAACGTGTGAGGTTTTTTTATTTCATAAAACATTATTAATTTTGAATTTGATGGTAGCAAAACACCACAAGTAAGTTGTGGCAGGGCAAGAAAAGGATGGAAAAGTAAGTGGTATGTACATTCACTGTTGTGAGTAAAATTTGGGTTTATAAGATTTGCAAATCAGTGGAAGTTGTATAATCTGCCTTTTTTTTTTTTTTTTTTTTTACAGTTTTGCATCTGTAAAGAATTAATCACCCAAGAACTTTTGAAAACATTTGGTTTGGCAAAGGTTACAGATGGAGACATGGCGCTAGAGCTGCGTATGATCTTCAGAATGCTGAAGTACAGTATTAATGCACTGCTTCAGCAGTCATTTACATTTACAGCATTTAGCAGACGCTCTTATCCAGAGCGACTTACAATTATCACTTTTTTTATAGAACTGAGCAATTGAGGGTTAAGGGCCTTGCTCAAGCGCCCAACAGTGGTGACAGTGGGCATTGAACCGCTGACCTTTGGATCAGTAACCCATCACCTTAACCACTAAGCCACCACCGCCCTGTCAGGCACAGAAACTGTGTGTAAAGTTTTAACTCTCATCCTTTTTTCCTAGAGATCTCTTCATAATTAATATACTATGAAACTGAAAGCTATTCTGAAGTAAATAATCCTATATTGTATTTTAATAATGTCCTCTTTTTGAAAGGTTGGATGTCCGAGAGAAAGAACAGAGATCCTCAGACGGACGGATCAGGAGGATCCACATCTGATCTTTGTGAAGCAGTGCCTCAGATTTTTTCAGCGCTGGATGAGTAGATGCCTCATCAGCTCTCATTATTAAGACTGTTGTGTTCTTGTTACTACATTAATGTTATAATGTGGTTAAAATATATAATGTGCATGAGATGTTATTTGTATTAAAAAGAAACAGTCTACATGTGATTGCATTTTTCCCTACTTGTGAAAGATGTTAAGAAAAGAAAAGGTGGGGTTTAATTTTTATCACTTCGACAACACTGTGTTATTGCCGTAATTTCTGAAGCTTATTTTTCCCTAAAGAAAGGTTTGATCTATTTTCAGTAGAGGGCAGTGTGTTACAGAGAGAGAAAGGGTCTCACATCTCAACAGTTTTCACTGGTTGTCTCTAAAAGTGTCCATCAGTATATGAAGGAAAGTGTGCATTTTTTATACAAATAAATACATTTTCACCTGGCACTCAGTGTTGCTGGGAACATCTCCAGTTCCCCAGTGACAATGACAGGATTAAGGTGTTTAGTGAAGTTTAATAGACGAATAGTAAACATTTTAAATGTATTAATCAAAGCTAGTTTTTCATAAGGAAGGTTAGTGGAAGTCATTCTATCTCCTCTAACAAACAGTAGCAAAAGATATATACCATACCAACTATATAATCCTCCTCTCCATTATCTGTAATGTTTATCCATCAGGGTCGCAGGTAGGTGGGGCAAATTTCATCTTACTTCAGGTGAGAGGCAGGGTTACACCCTGAACAGGTCACCTGTCTAATAATGGATTTTATTAATAATAATAATAATAATAATAATAATAATAATAATAATAATAATAATAAACTTTATTTATATAGCATCTTTCATGCACAAAAATGCAGATCAAAGTGCTTTACAAAAAAGAATAAAATCAAAACAATTACATAGTTGAAAGACAGTTTAAAACCAAATAATACAAAATACAAAAGACTATGTCGGTTGAATCATACAGAATTAAAATCAAGGCAATGATAAGATGGAGAGATAAGAACAAATAAAACATTAAAAAAATAATCAATCAATAATAAACTGATAAAACAGGGAGAAAATAAAATAGAATAAACACTAAAACAGCAGCACTATTTATAAGCCAGATTAAAAAGGTAAGTTTTAAGTTGCTGGTTAAAAATGTCCCCTGGTTAAAAATGTCCCCTGACCCAGCCTCTCTGATATTTTTTGGGGGCCTGTTCCATAATTTAGGTGCATACTGGAAAAGGCAGCATCTCCAATTTTTTATGTGAGGCCCTGGGAACCTTTAGAAGCCCAGACTCAGTGGATCTTAAGGGTCATGGAGGGACGTAAAACAACAGGGAATCTGATAGATAAGAGGGTGCTAGGCCCTTAAGAACTTTGTAAACAAGCAGAAGGACTTTAAAATCTATTCTAAAAGCTATAGGGAGCCAGTGCAGTGCTGCTAAAATGGGGGTTATGTGTTCTCGCTTCCGTGTTTTTGTTAAGAGTCCAGCAGCAGAGTCCTGTATAAGTACTAATTTTTCTATAATCAATTTTGGAAGACCAGTAAAAGCATGTACTAACTTCTCAGTGTCCTGTTGAGTTAAAAACAGTCGGACTCTGGCACTATTTCTTAGGTGAAACCATGCTGCTTTTGTGACCTTATTTATGTGAGATTTAAAATTTAACGCAGAATCTAAAATGACGACTAGGCTTGTTACTTCTGATTTTACATGGGGAGCTAAATTTCCCAACCTGTTAAACAGCATTGCTTCTGGCTTTTGGGCCAAATAAAAGTATTTCCGTTTTATCCTTTTATCAGTTTTAGAAATTATTGCTCATCTATTGATTAATTGCAGACAGGCAGGCAGTCAGAGGACATAAAGCATTGGGACCATTTGGTTCAACTGCATAGATGTATAATTGCATATCATTAGCATAGCTGTGAAAGTTAACATTATGTTGCCTGATGATGTCGCCTAACGGAACTATAAACAAAGTAAAAAGATGCGGACCAAGGCAGCTCCTTTGAGCAACACCATAGTCATATTTGTCAGATCTATAATCTTCAAGGCTGACATAAAATTGCCTCCACGTGATATACGTTTGGATCCAGTTAAGAACTGATTTGGAGAGACCAGCACAATTTTCAAGACAATTCAACAGAATCTTGTGGTCAATCATGTCAAATGCTGCACTAATATCTAAAAGAATTAAAATTGAAACCAGGTTTGCATCAGCACTCAGTCTTAGTGCTGTGCACTGACCTAAAACCAGACTGAAACTTCTCTAAAATATTGTTTTCATTATGAAATGTTATGAGGTGATTATAAACAACTTTTTCCAGCATTTTGCTCATAAAGGGTAGGACAGGCCAGTAGTTGGTAATAATACTTGGATCCAAGTTTGATTTCTTCAACAGGGGTTTCACAAGAGCACTTTTGAAAGCAGTAGGGAAAATTCCAGTCTCTAAAGATGTGTTAATTATCTTAAGAGCAAATGCAGAAACACTATTAAAAACCTTTTTAAATTTTTTTGTTTGAACAGGGTCAAGATGACACGTTGAGGTTTTACTCTGTGATACAATTTGATGAAGTTTGTCACAAGAAATGCTTGCAAATCTTCTAAAATTTCTGGCCTGTGACAAGGACTATCATATAAATTACCATCATAGCTAGCAATGCCTGCTCTTATATTTGTAATTCTGTTTGAGAAGAATTTGGCAAATTCCTCACACTTACATGCAGAGACTTCACTATGAGGATCAGAGGCTGGGGCTGGGTTTAGTAGTCGGTCAATAGTTGAGAACAATAGTCTTGGATTGCTACCATTTTCTACAATGATTCTTGAGAAATAAGCTTTCTTGAATATTCTGTGATGCACCTCTAGCTTGGTTTTTCTTCATTTTCTTTTAGCTTTCCTTCAAGATAGCTTTAGCTTACAGACAACACTATTCATCCATGAGGTAGTTTTATCTCAAGAGACCTTTTTAAACTTCATTGGGGCAACATCATTCAAAATATTGCTTAAATTACTGTTAAATGCATCAACCATTTCATTTAATAAGCAGTTCACAGAAAAAAAAATTCAAATGAATCCACAAGCTCAGAGAACTTTTGCTCCACTGTACTATTCAAGTACCGTTTTTGGATTTTGATTTCTGTTTCTAGAACCATTAAGCAGACCATCAAAAACACACAATGATGGTCAGAGAAGGCAAAATCAGAGACTGAGAAATTCTTGATACTTATCCCTTGCGCTGTAACCAAATCAAGGTTATTTCCATGTTGATGGGTGGCTTCGGCAGCATATTGGATTAATTCTAGTTTTCCTAAAGGATTTACAAATTCCACTGCCTTATAGTCAGCATCATTATTAATATGGATGTTCATGACTCCAGTTAAAATTATTCTATCATAACTAACAAGTATAATGGACATTAGCTTCCCAAATTCCGTTAGGATATATATGCCGATATAATGTTACAATGGGCACACCTGGGTCAGTTATTAACAAAATTGCAAGATATTCAAATGACAAAATTCACCAAAATCAATCTTGGGACAGTTAAACTGATTGGAGAAAATGGCAGCTATGCCACCTCCCTTTTGTACCTTGTCTCACAACTTGAAAGAAGTTATAGTTCAAGGGACAAACCTCAATAAAAACTGCAGCATAATCATCAGTCATCACAATCATGGATCCATTTCGTGATTTTCTTCGCACAGAGGAAATGGTAACAATCGGACATGAGTTCTGAATATTGAGAGATGCAATTAGTCATTTGCATTTGACCAGGTGCATCGAGTAAGAAATGTTCTCTGCCAACTTCTCTGTACCCAGAGGATTAGTATGAATACTGTCTCTTGCAAAAAAGAAGCAGTCTTCCAGAAGAGATTAAAATCCTCAATAAAAAAACAATTTGTGCGAGGTGTATACCGACTGTAGCCATGTGTTAAGACTTAAAATTCTACTAAAACGCCTTGACCAATTACTTTACCCAGAGTAGGAATGGGACCCAAAATAAAAACACGTCTTCCACAGACCTTGAGAGCGTTAAACAAAGAGATGAAGTCATGTTTCAGGATTTTGGACCGCTGGTTGGCGGTATCGTTGGTTCCAACATGAACCACAACATTATGAGCATATGGATGTCATCAGAATGCTTATCCAGAATGCTTAAAACTTTGGCTCCCGGAAAGCAGTATGTGATAGCTCATTTTAATTTAACATTCCTCACAATGGAATCTCCAATTATCAAAGTAACCGGTGGTGGCCGAGCATTGTCCGAAGACCTGGTTGTTACCTGTGGAGTGGTCTGAGTATCATTACGTGGCCATGGAACAGTAGAGGTTGGCTTCCGTGACCGGACAGCTGGGGTAGCATCCTCTATTGGCCCTGGCGGAGGCAGCATAGCAGCAGCAGGACTTACAGTGGGTGATGATTCTTCCTCATTTAAGACGGAAAACCGGTTGTCTCAAACTTGAGGGACAAGACTTGATCGCCGACCACAGCATTTACGCCCCGGCGGTCCGACCCAGGGCTCAGCCGGGTTGGGTGTGGAGCTTACAATGGACTTGGGTCTCGCTCCCAGTTGGATCCAAGCGTCTTCAGTCTGGGTCTGTGCGGTTTCATTTGGGAGGGCCATGGAGTCCCGCTCGCCCAAGGTGGAGACATTCGTCACAGTCAGAGCTGGAGCTACAAGGGAATCGATGAGCCGTTCATCATTCTTTGTTTGGTAAAAGGTTGAAATTCTACTTTCCAGCCTCTGCGATTTTCTGCGACAGGTGAATGCAGCTAGCACAGCCTGGCGAGTAAGTGAGGCCATAATTTTTAATGTTGATGTATTCAACCTAGGTGGTGAATAGTAGCGGCACGGTGGCGTAGTTGTATTTGTATCAATTTATTCTGTATTATTTCAATTTTTCTAAAAATTTTTTATTCTAAAAATTGAATGATTTCAAAGCATCACACAGCAATTTCCACATGTTGTGTAACATAATAAGCCTCCGTCATTTAGACACACACATCCATTCACACTCACATTTACACCTATGGAGGATTTAGAGTGTTGAGCTTTTTTTTTTTTTTCCCCCATTTTCTCCCCTAATTTAGACGTATCCAGTTCCCACCCATCAACTTTTTGCCTTCCCCATCACACGACCACCACCGACCAGGGAGGGGTGTAAGCAAGCACACGCCCCCTTTGTGACATGCGATGCTGCCGCCTGCCTCTTTTCAAACTGCTGCGCCTGCGTATTTGGGGGCGGCCTAACACACTCGGAGGGAAAGCGCTATCCGCCCCCTCGTACGAATGAGCTCACAGATGGCCATGATTGGCTGGTGATCGTCTGTGGGAGGAAATCTGAGTACCCAAAATAAACCCATGCAAGCAAACGGGGTGATATGCAAACTCCACACACAAAGATCCCTTTCGACCATGAACCCAGAACCTTCTTGCTGTGATGTAAAAGGAATAAACATTGCACCATCGTGCTGCCCCACAAATGTAGTCATGTATGGTATTTCCTTTTAATAGCCATCACACAACTGTTTGCCGTTCCCACATCAGTGACCACAATATAAAGAGAAGCAGAATAGACATGACTGGTGACATAATGGAGAATAATGGAAGCTATAAATCGTTATGAGAAGGTGCTTCTAAAGCCCTTATATTCTTAGGACGCTATATAATATTCAGGACTATACTCAGACCTTAGCTCAGAGTGAGACCTTCTTAATGAAATAACACAGAGGTTAGAGGGGTCAACTCACCCTTCCAGAATCTAATTCATTGGTTTTTTTGAAAGCACATGACCTACCTGTTTGCTCGCTTACAGCAAAACAGCCACAGATTAACTGTTAATGATCCCTTTAAAACCCTTCCTGAGCTTCTCCTTCATAAACATATTATATGTTGAAGCTTGAATTAAAATATGCCTTAAATATTCTTCTCTTCGCAGCTGTCTGGTTCGGGTCTGTTACAACAGAACACCCGTACAGAATAGATAAAAAATAATTTAAAATATAGACACTTTGGTGAACTATTCGTTTGCACATTTTAATAAAAGATAAACAGGAGACTGTTGCACTGATGCACTGCAGAGGATTGTGTGAGCAGCCCTTTATTCCAGGACTCGGAACAGAGAAGTTTACCACTGTGACAAACAAGAAAACCAGAAAACAAAGATTAAATCAAATGAAATGATTAGATTAGTTGGCTGAGGGAGTTTTACATGTACATGAATATAACCACGTGGTACGTGAGTAAGGCGGGTTTACACACCGTCTGGATTTAAACCGTCCATGACACTAAAGTAAGAGCTGATGAGCTCCAGGTGATGACACCCTCCAACCCTTCAGGATGTCAACACAGAACCCGGTCACATCATCGCATCTCACAGAGCAGCCAACAGCCCAAGAGCTCAGAAACAGCCTCCTAACAATAAAGTCTCTGTTCATAGCCGAATATTAAGCTCTAACTTTCACACGCGTTCATCTCTAAAACCTCCGGTTCCGTTCGGTTCTGGTCCTTCAGATCGACAGAAACAGAACGAGACGGACTCGGTGCTGCAGTTCTGCTCCGGAATTAATGTGTGTGACGGAAGAAATTCGAGAAGAAACCAGAAAATCGGGGACCCGCAGCAGTGACGTCACTGTGACTGGATGTACAGATGCTGAAACGGACAGATGTTTGGTGAGGTGCTGGTGAGGACAGGTTTACGCAAGGAAACAACCTCTGCACTTTATTTCCCCAAAAATCCGATTTGAAAATCCCGTCTGCTTTCCGAACCGAGCTTAGATCAGACCGTCTGATTTCCTTTAGAGACTTTATTCACTCTCCGGAACAAATGCAACAGTTTCCTGCTACAACAGAATAATGTTAGTTAGAAGCGAACCGAGAACCGAGTACTGACTCCGGGACCCGGTAGGAATCCTTTCTTCTTTCTTATCTCTGGAATAAGTGTGTGTGTGTGTGTGTGTGTGTGTGAGAGAGAGAGAGAGAGAGAGTGTGTGTGTGTGTGTGTGTGAGAGAGAGAGAGAGAG
>JAQMYF010000026.1:66729-80044 GCA_030014195.1 Neosilurus mollespiculum
TTCAGAAAGACACCGTGGATCCGACTCCAGAGAGACTCCACTGTACTTCATCTTTATTTAATCCACCTGGAACTGAATGGAAACTTCGAAATTGCCCAACTGTATTGGAATGTATATTTAAGGAGGAGGCGTTAAAATACATTTTAGGAAAACAAATTATTCATTCAGGATGGCATAGTGATTAGCACATCTGCCTCACAGCAAGAAGGTCCTGAGTTCGAGCCCCAGGCTGGGTGAGAGCGTTTCTGTGTGGAGTATGAATGTTCTTCCCGTGTTTGCGTGGGTTTTCTCCGGGTACTCCAGTTTCCTCCCATAGTCCAAAGACATGCGCATTAGGCTAACTGGCTGTTCTAAATTGCTGCTAGGTGTGAGTGTGAATGGTTGTGTGTGTTGCCCGGTGATGGCCTGGTGAGCTGTACTGGGTGTACCCCGCCCTCGCCCAGAGTGGGCCGAGACAGTTCAGCATAGGACTGATGGATGAGTGAGAAATTATTCATTCATTTTCAAAACTGCTTAATCCTAGAGCCCATATCTGCTGATTCTGGGCAAAGGCATGGTACAGCCTGAAGAGCTCACCAGTCCATTACAGAGCCAAAACAAATTATATTTTGATGTATTTATTTCCTAATGTATCTGTAATGTTCAGGTGTTTTAGTATGTGAGGGCGAAAATATAACAATAAAAATTTGTTGAATAAAGTGCATTATTGTTCTCTGGTAGTTTTGTCATGTGATTTCTGTTCGCAGGTTTGAGGGAGCTATTTTTAGCAACTTGACAAAAAAATTAATCATCAATTCTCTAAAATTATATTTTGAGCATGATTTATTTTGTGTCCATACCCTGGCGTGGGATATGAAAAAATATTCCCATTCCGGGTCTGGAATGAGGTCCTGCCCCAAGTGGAGGAGTTCAAGTATCTCAGGGTCTTGTTCACGAGTGAGGGAAGGATGGAGCGGGAGATTGACAGGCAGATTGGTGCAGCTTCTGCTGTAAAGCGGAACTTGTGCCGCTCCATCGTGGTGAAGAGGGAGCTGAGCCGCAAAGCAAAGCTCTCAATTAACCAGTCGATTTACGTTCCTACCCTCATCTATGGTCAAGAGCTTTGGGTAGTGACCAAAAGAACAAGATTGCAGAGGCTGAAATAAGCTTCTTTCACAGGGTGCCAGGGTCCCTTAGAGACAGGGTGAGAAGTTCTGTCATCTGTGGGGAACTCTGAGTAGAACCGCTGCTCCTCTGCGTTGAAAGGAGCCAGTAGAGGTGGCTCTGGTATCTGATTGGAATGCCTCCCGAACGCCTCCCTGGTGTGGTGTCTCAGGCATGTACAACCGGGAAGAGACCTCGGGGTCGACCCAGAACACGCTGGAGGGACTATGTCTGACAACGCCTCGGTGTCCCCCCGCCCCGGAAGAGCTGGAGGAAGTGGGTGGGGAGAGGGACGTCTGGACCTCACTGCTTAGGCTGCTGCCCTCCGCAACCCGACCCCGTATCAGGAGGAAGATGATGATGATGATGATGATGAAAGAATAAATCCAGATTTGGGAAGCAGCTCCCTCTAGTGGTGAGTCAAACTTAAATAACACTGCTGTACGTTTTTTTTTTTTTTTCAATTGTCCCACAATAATTTCAGAAACAAAAAGTGACTGCTGCAAGGAATTGGCATTAAACTTTAAGTATTATTTAAATACTCACACCTTTATTTCATTTAGTGAATCTGTGATTATTGTTTAATTATTCAATTTTCAATATATAAGTCTCGTGTAGTCTTTTGTGGGTACAGAAGGTAAGAAGGAAATAAGTTCCTATTCCACAAGTGAGAAAAGAAATATATAATATATTATGATACACTGGTATGAGGGCTGTGGTGGTGGTGCGGTGGATAGCGTTGATGTCTTAAAGCTTCAGGGTCTTTAGTTTATTTAAACTGTCAGTGCAGAGTTTCATATTCTCTCCATGTCTGTGTCAGGTTCCTCTTGGTTCTCCAGTTTCTTTCCACCTCCCAAAAACATCATGCTAGATGAAGTGTCTAAGAAGCTCACATAACTATTTCATAGGTCTGACTCGCACCATCTTCCTCTGTGTGTGAAGGACACTGGAATTCCATAATGTGGGATTTACTCTTCAGAGATAGCTTTAAGTGATACACACACTTAAATGTGTTTTATGACCTGGAATCTAAATGATGTGAGTTTATTATTATGAAACACCTCAATGCACAAGCCCTCTACTGATTAAAATTATTCTGAACAGTGCAAGACCCAGGTTGATGTGCAGGCCCCTGGTTGGTACCTCTTTATATAAATACATTTGTATTATTACATTTTTATTTAAATAATAAGGTGACAACACTGTCATTGGTCTGATCAGGGACAGTCAGACATGAGGCATGAGGTGGAACAGCTGGTCCTCAGGTGCAGTCAGAACCAGCTGGAGCTGAACCCACTCAAGACTGTGGAGATGACACTGGAATTCAGGACTTCAGGAAAAGCCCCTCAACATTTCCACCCCTCACCATCCTCAGCACCACACTGTCTACCATGGACACCTTCAGGTTTCTGGGAACTACAGTCTCTTGAGACGTGAAGTGAACGTCCCACATGAACACTGTACAGAAGAAGGCCCAGCAGAGGTTGTATTTCCTGCAAGAATTCAGGATCTTAACCTGCCACAGGATCTGTTGATCACCTTCTACACCTCCATCATACAGTTTATCCTCCGCACATCCATTACTGTCTGGTTCGGTTCGGCCACTAAACTGGACAGGATCAGACTGCAACAAACAATCAAGTCTTCGGAGAGAATCACCAGGGCCAACCCGCCCTCCCTCTAGGACTCATGCTGGTCCAGGGTCAGAAAAATTGCAGGTAGCATGTCTGCAGACCCCTCAACCCGCTCTTAAAATGTTTGAGCTCCTCCCCTCTGGAAAGTGTTACAGAGCACTGTACGCCAAGACCACCCAGCACAGAGGCAGTTCCTTCTGTCAGTCTGAACCGTAAACAGTCACAGGGTGTCAGGAAAACCACCGTGAAAATAACCCACTGTTCACGTTTATTCACCTCTCCAACACTGCTGCACTATAAACTCTGTACTATTCAGTAAATTCTATTTTATATTGTCACTTTTTGCACATATTTCCTTACTGTCCATTTCTTCACTTTATATTTATCCTCAATTGCCTAAACTCTTCTATAAACAATGTTTTTCTGCGAAAGAAACCAAAAACATAAAAGTGAAGGAAAATTCTTTGTGTTCACGAACTTGGCCGATAAAACTAATTCTGGTTCTGATTCTAATTCTGATTAGTGACATAATTGGAGCATTAGGATTTGGCTCTAGAGGGATAGAAAAGGTCATGTGATCTGATGAGTCCAGACTGACCCTATCCCAGAGCGATGGGTCAGAAGGAAAGCACGTGTAGCAATGTATCCATCATGCAATGTGACCCCTGTACAACCCTGTGGGGGCGGGGTTATGATCTGGGGGTCGTTCCAGTTGGTCTGGTTCAAGCTCTGCAACATTATGTGGCAAAAAAATCAAGTCAACTGATGGCCTGAACAAACTGATTGACAAGGCTGTCCGATCAATGTGATTTATCAGAGGATGAGGAATCATTTTCACACAAGTATTGGCACCCCAGAGTCCTTACCTTAATCCCAGGGAAAGTGTTTGTGATGCTGGATCTACTTACTACTCTTTGGATGTTAGTTCTGCTGCTCAGCCACAGATTGGGTCACACCTGTGAATCTGTGATCTTTGTCGGCCCAGTCCAGCAGTTCATTGTTCGAGTGCGTTCACACAGATTAACAGACAGTGAAAAGAAAGAACCACACTGGAGACGTTTTCAGAAGGTTATTCTCGGAATGGATTATCAAATCTTTTTTCTGGTTTTCCTTTTTAGTGGTTGTTTTGATTGTACTTGTACCAATTTAAGTGTTTTTTTTATTCTTCTGTTTGATTTCTCCCATTCCTTTGCCTTTATTATTAATTAACTGTGAGAGTTTGAAATCCATTTTTACAAGCAGAAAAAAATACATCTATCAGGCCTCAAATATATAAACAATAATAAAGTTGAAATCCAGTTTACAGTAAATGTGGTTTTACAGCCATGGTGTAGGAGCAGTTACGCAAACAATCAACATCCTGTCTCATGAAGTCCTAAATCTCTGAGACTTTTCAAAAACTAAATAGAAGATTTTACTTCTAATACCTAAATGTCTGAATCTCTATATGCAGCAATTTTACAAGTTTAAAAAAAAATCTCAACACTCTCGTGAGTGAATGATCTGAACGTCTTGCCATTCCCTCTAATGGCCAGAATAATTATGCAAACAGTAATTACTATTGCAACCATTTACAAAATGTACAAAAAAATAATCCGAAATCTTGTAAAAAGGTAGCTATCCGCTGATAGAGTAAGGCAAAAAAAAAAAGGGAAAAAAAAACAACCTTTTAAAACACCAGCATTAATATTTCCTCTGCAAATAATAGTTTTATCTGTTCCACTCCAAAACTCTTTTTGGTTTCAGACGAATAAACAAAGAAAAACAAATATGAACATTCTCTCTCTCTCTCTCTCTCTCTCTCTCTCTCTCTCTCACACACACACTTCATATTTACATTAAGTGGCACCACAAAAATGGAAGAAAGAAAAAGGAATAACAATTAAAACTGTTGGGGTTGTAATGGCTCTGTCGCTCTCTCCCTCCTCGTTGTATTTAGGCAGAATCCAAAAATCTTCACAGTAGTCACAAAAGTATTACTGAATTTAGATCAATCACAGTGAAATAATATTCGTTAAAGTTAATTCTAATTCAGTCTCAGCAAAAATCAGTTTGGTGAATTACGCTGAGGGTTTAGAGAAAAACACACACGTTCCTTCTAAACATCTCACATTCATCTCCACCTTCTCTCACAGAGCAACTGTCCATCACACCCTCATCCTCTTCTGTTAGCAAACACTCTAAAAATACTGGACACTGTCTTCAAAACAAACATTTACTGACTTAAATAAGCTTCTTAAAAAGGTTTTACTTTACACATGAAAAAGAACCAAAAGTCTGAGCTTGTTTCATCGCCTCCATGAGCGACTCTCATAATCATCATCATCATCGTCGTCTTCTTCTTCTTCCTCCGGCAGCAAGAAGGAGCTCACCGACCCCTGCAAAAAACAACTCTGCTTTATTATTAATAATATTATTATTTATTAGTAAAAATAGTAGTTAGATAATTAAACAATTTTGTGAACATTTGTGAAAGTTAGAATAAAATATTCATTCATTTTTTTTCTGAGCCGCTCAATCTTATTAGGGTCGCGGGGAGGCTGGAGCCGATCTCAGTCGACTCACTCAGATCTCTGAGTGAGGGCGGGGAACACCCTGAACAGCTCGCCGGGCCATCGCAGGGCAACACACACACACACACACACACACACACAACCATTCACACTCACTCTCACACCTAGGGGTGATTTGGAACAGCCAATTAGCCTACTGTGCATGTCTTTGGACTGTGGGACGAAACCGGAATACCCGGAGGAAACCCATGCAAGCACGGGGAGAACATGCAAACTCCATACAGAAACACCCCGAGCCCGATAATCGAACCCAGGACCTTCTTTCTGTGAGGTGGACGTGCTAACGACTGTGCCACCGTGCTGCCCCTGGAATAAAATATGATAAACTAAAATATTTCTTTTATTAAAATAATAAAGTTAATTCCTTAATAATTGTTTATGAACACCAGTGAAGGATGAAGTCAGACTTAAATATAAAACACTCGTTCCTTTTCTTTCTCTTTCAGCAGTCTGTAAAAATATACACTCCATCATGCCGCCGTTCACCCGTTTACACCAGAGTCTTCCGGGTCTTTCACACCACAGACCTTTCCGCATCGTCACTTACGGATAGAGCTTTAACAAATCAAAAGTCCTTATTTGGTTTATATTTTTATCTGGTTTACCCCGAATGAGGATGGGTTTCCCTTTTGAGTCTGGTTCATCTCAAGGTTTCCTCCTCGTGTCGACTAAGGCAGTTTTCCTGCCACCGTCCCCGCAGGCTTGTTCATTAGGGACGTGTAGGGTTTATAGAGAAATGTTCAAAATCATGTTTGAAGACGTTATTAAATTTGTTTACTCTGTAAAGCTGCTCTTGTGACAATGCTGGTTGTAAAAAGCGGTTGAACACCGACCCGCAAACAGACAGAATGAACCAGACAGCACCTCAAACTCTTCACTCTTAAAATGGTTATTAGTTGCATTTGGGGAACGTGCAATTCTGACGAAATGTATCCTGAAAGGTCGTTTACTCCGTTTTTTCCAAAGCAAAACCCCCACAGGATTAGTGTATATGATGGTAATCCATGTGTGTCACACAGAGCTGAATATAAACATGAACTGACACAAGGCTGTTTGCTCTGAAGATAAACAAGTAAAATATGTATATCTATTATATTTAAAGCTTTAGTTGATCAGTGTAAAGAAAATAACTACCCACCAGCAGCTAGATATTCCATCCCTACTGTTTTTCTGACGAGACCCTCCCTCTCCCCTCTGTGTGTGTGTGTGTGTGTGTGTGTGTGTGTGTGTGTGTGTGTTCATTATGAGTCGTACCACATTAACTTCCTCCTTTGACTCCTCTTCCTCAGGTTCTGTGGTGACAGATGGGGTTTTGGGTTTGTACCAGGAGATTTGGAGAACCCGTCCTTTGAACTTTGCCCCTTGATTTGCAGCCTATAAATAAACAAAATGTTTATTATTAGTAATGAAGCAATAATAAGTAAAAGCGTTACACACGTTAATATTATTATCTCTAAATAAAGAATGCAAAAACGAAAGGAGTTTGTGGATTAGAGAAAAATCTGCATTACGTTTTCCGCTTCACTGCGTGTTTTGAACGTCATCACAACACTGGTAGCGTCCTGGTCTCGAAGCTCTTCAATTTCTCCAAATTTCTAAGAGAGGAAAGTGTGATCAATTTCACCACCCTAAAAGGGTCCTTTCGTTCTTTCTACCTCCACCCGTGATTCTTACCACAAAGTGCGGCATCAGCTCCTCCTTCTCCTCTTGCGTGACTCCCAGGATCGCAAGGGTTCGAGGTCGGTGATCCACCACCATGTGGCTGGGCGCTCCTCTGCCTCTTCCACTCCTCCCTCTGCCACGGCCTCGACCTCTACTGGGGCTCGGTGCTGGTTTTGCTCGGCCTCCGGGTAACAGCCCTAAACGTTTCGCCTGGCACATACGACATGAGAAATAAGAAGATATTTCATGAGGAAAAGAGAAATGAGCACAACTGTACGTGTACATGCAGATAAATACAGACACGCCCACAATGTAGAGGTGTAACAGACAGAGATGCAAACAGGTATGGGTTAAAAAAGGTAAGAACGCTGCGAGAAAACCTGCTACCGCTGGGGGGTCTGAGGGCATAACTTTCAGGAGAATTTAATTTTAAAAACTACTTTAACATCCTCAAAGTTTACAATATATTAATCAGATATATTACATTGTCACATTGTTATATTATATTAATCATGTTTTTACATCTCTGGTGAAATGAGGGTTAGGATACGATGGTAACTCACCTCCACCTGCAGCTGACCGAGTCGTTTCTTCAGGTCTGTCGTGTCCTCTCCTGTCGTCAGCTTTTTGTGGAAGTCCAACTCTGCATCCAGCAGCTCCTTTTGTGCCTTCACATAAACATTAGAACAAATGTTTACAACAATTCACAGGTCCGAACTGTCAGATACAGACAGACAAGTTTGGTACCCACCACCCACCACCCACACACACACACACACGCACGATACTTTCGTATAATATCCTTGCGTGGCCTTGAGTTTTGATATGGTCTATCAGGGCTATGCCACCTTCATCACTGTACATCATCTCCGCATCACACAATGTGCATCTTGCTTTGCTGGTTTTCCAGCTGGTTGTGGTTGGTGATACTGGCTTTCAGATGTACACTTGCCACTATTTCTCTTACTTCTGTTTGACTTTTGCAGATTCATCAAGACTATAAATCTAATTGAGTAAAATCTGTTGCTCCACTTTGTTGTTAAATAAAGTTAAACGTGTGTCATGTCGGAGTTTCAACAACACAAATTATATAAACAGAAATAGATAAAAAAAATATATATATAAACTGTAAGACAGTTAAAATAAGCACGGTGGGTTTCAAACCTGATACTGCGTATCAATATAATCTTTCATTCACCAGCACGCCTCCTTACTACCTGAACTACCTGTCCGCTGAGGGACCAGTGAATTAATCTATAGATATATTCTCTCTCCCCAAGAAATCAGTAACAAGTGAACAGGGCTGTCTGTGTTTTCTGCTGTCAGTAACCCAGTCTGTAGTAACAGTGATTCAACTCCAAGCTGTTGGAGATTTCAGTTCATTTTCTTCTCTTATTTATTTGACACTCCACTTTGTGTGCTTCAATATGTTTGTGCAGTTCTTTGTGTTTGTGCTGTGTTTGATTCTAACACTCAGCGCAGTGTTTACATGATATTTGCTTGTGCTAATTCTACATGTTGATATGAAATATCTGATACTGACATGGAATATTTAGTTTGGGTTGAAGTGTGGATCTCAATAAGGGAGATAATAATATGAAATATTTCACATTTAATATTCTGAGTTTAGAGAGAAAAGCAGGATGAATGAACCGATATCTACATCTTGTTCTGAGCAGATGGTAGCTGGTGAGTACAAACCGGATGGCGTTTTTTTTGTTGTTTTGTTGGGGTTTTTTTTAGCAGTGGAGGTTATAACCTGTCCATGTACTTACCTTTGTTTTAACTTGTTGCACATTTACATTAAACAGTGAGGCAGGAACAGGAACTCACAATACTATTTCTCTGTAAACTCGGAATATTAGATGTGACCTGGACACGATATACAGCTAGCGGTGCTGGACCAAGGCCAGGAAGATGGTGAAGGACCTCAGACATCCCAACAATGGACTCTTCTCTCTGTTGCAGTCAGGGAAACGTTTCCGTTCCTTGAAAGCAAACACTGAGCGAATGAGGAGGAGCTTCTTCCCGCAGGTCGTTCGCGCCCTCTACTCTACACATGAACATTACATTCCACCTCAGCTGATTGTTGCACACACAGTTTGCACTCTGTACACACCCTGCACCCCGCCCACACAACAACCTCACACTCACTGGACATCTTGTGTGCACACTGCACCAACACTTTACATACAGTAACACTTGTAAAATTGCCACCGCATTTATATTTCATTTTATATATTTTTGTATTCTTTATTTTACATTTTTATATTTATATTGACCTTTAACTACAAAGTCCTTCAAACAGTTATAGTTCTTTTCCTTCTTGATATTGATAGTTTATTCTTCAAATTTTCGGACAGTTGTAACAAGCATTTCACTACATATTGTACTGTGTATGATTTTGTACATGACAAATAAATTTGAATTTGAAATAATGCATGTTATTATCTCCCTTACTGAGATCCACACTCCAAACCAAGCCAACCACAGATATTCCATAAACATGTCGCATTAGTACAAACGGCTATTATGTAAACACTGTGTTGTGTTACAATCACAGCACACCCAGAATTTGGAATGCCTTGGTACACCATTCCCAGCTCCACTTCTTCCTCTCTTCATTTACTTCTCTCACTTGATTTTCATTCTTCCTACCATTAGTGTTCTATTTTTCTAACTTTCGCCTATCTTCACGTTCCACAACCTGTCATCAATCTCCATTCGCGCCACATTCGCTCGATAAAACACACGCACTGCTTGCCTACACAGAGAGCCAAAAAGACCACGTGCCCAATTTCCGTCCAATCACAATGACAGTGAAAATGAACTCCAAAGATACGAAACAAGCAGAACCAGCTACTCTAATTATATCAGCCCGACACTCTACACCAGTATTCTATTTATTCAACAAATTTAGACTTTTTACACGAGAGTTCAGAATCTGTACCCCAATCCGGGAATTTTCACGGATCTGCGACTAAATGACATACCTGGTATTTCTAACAAACACCAAGGGAACACATGAACTCTGACAGTGAGGCACACTTTATATTGTTTTGTTCATCACTAATGCTCTTACGTCTGTTTTGGTTTTGGGCTGAGCGGCACTGCCGGCGGACTGGGAGGCACTGCTGTTGCTAATCTCGTTCTTCAGCTGAGAGATCTTCTCCGTCAGCTCCTTCAAGGTCTTCATAATGTTTGCACGCTCCTCCGGCTTCATCCCACGATTCTTTTCTAGGCGATTTATTAACACCTAAAAATAATAAACACAGTTTAGAAATTTAAGCGACGCTCTAAAGCAGAGTTTACTGCATTTTTTATTTAAGTTATCAAATAAAATATTGGTGAACAAAAGTAACAACAAATGGATGTTAATAAAATCGTATAAATTTTTTTTCAGTAGTGCTTTCAATTAGGAAGAGATTTCAGTTTTCCGTCCTGTACCCTCCTGCCCCGCCTCCCAGCCCGTCCTCCCAACCCTGCTTCCATGTGAAAGAAGCAATGTTATATGGTGAGGTAACCATGAGAACAGCATAGTAATTACACCATGTCTGATTAGCCTACCTGTAATTTCATACCCTTTATTTTATTATTTATAAATTATTGACATATAAAATAGAGATAGAGAAAGAAGAAACCATCTCACTTTTTGGTACTCTATCTGTTTTTCCAGCATCTCTCGTTTCTTTTTCCTCATATCCTGCTGCAGCTTCAGTGCCTCCTACAGGAGATGAGAGGAGAAGATGAGACTGACTGATAAAAACAGGAAGTCGCACCTTCTGTGGTATAAAGAAAACACTCACCTGCTTCTTCTTCAGAACGTCGTGCTCCTCCATGGCTTTGGCTGTTTTACCCAGTGCCTTTTGGGAGGATTTAAACACTGTCCGGGAGTAGAGTCCTTTCTGCAGCGCTGACGCTGGAGCCACAGCCTTTAAACATGAAACACATTAAACACACTGATACACACACACACACACACACACACACACACACACACACACACACACACACACACACACACACACACAGGATATGCATGAAAGTAATGTAATTCAGAGTATTATATGGTTGCTTACTGAAGAAGACTCAGGAGGGGGACTGAGGGGATCCAGACTGGCTGAAGGTCCGGTTCCGGAGGTACTCTGCTGTTTGGGGAAACTCTTATTCAGCACATATGCCCCGGGGTTAAGAGGTTTATTTATAACCTGAAGATAAAGAAAGACAGCCATCTTAACTTTAATAAAACACATATCTAACATAATCCACATACCTGACATACACTGCATGCTCATCCTTTTTGCTCAACCATGCTATACCCGACCACGTCTCATACACACACACACACACACACACACACACACACACACACACACACACACACATGACCTTTTGATCTTTCACCACTCATGACCCATTGTTATGCTGACCTTATGGACAGGGTGGGTGTGTGTGCCGAGGGTGGAGTTCTGGTTGGTGTTCTGTTCCTGGTTCTGTGCTGGGTTCTCTCGGTGCCAGTACACTCTGATGAAGCGGTTATTAAGCACAGCCTCGGTGCTGGAGATCGCTCGCCGTGCCTCCTCATTAACCGTGTACTGGATCAGAGCTGCCTCCGGGTCACCACCAAACACCACCTGCCAACACCACACACACGTCACTTTACACACAGCAGACACTAATAATCCGCTAACTCTGATCCAGAACCACGGTTCTCATGAAGCTCCCGGGGTTTGTGCCTTGCAGTTAAACACAGTGAGGGGGCGTGTGATTATTCTAAATTTATCATCAAAAAACGGTATGGATGAAGGTTGTTATATTAATCATTGATTATAAAGTTCTTACAGTTTTACAGATTTAATCCAAATCTTCAAATCATTAAAACACATCATCTTTTAATAAATTCTGCGTGTATCATGTATCAATAAAGTTTAGTGAATGAAATAAAGTTATTTAGCAGATTAAAAGTGCACCTGGATATTGACGATGGTGCCAAACTTGCTAAAGTGACCATTCAGTTTGGTGATGTTGTTGAGTTCTCGGGGAATCCTGCGCACTTCCAGTTTAGTGTTGATGTAGTGGTTCTTCTTAGGGAACGACGGCTTGTGCTGGTTGTTGAAATTCTGCCTATGGGACAATAAAAAAAACACAAAATTACACGAAGCATAAAAAAGTCTACACATGCAAGTAAACGATGTGTGTGAACTATAAGAGAGTGAAATATTAAAACACTGTTTTCTGAAGCTCAAACATGCCACAGCACAGTATATACCCGCACACAGGCCCGGAAACGTGCTCAGTTCCACAGACGCGCACAGACTCACATGCTCTTTTTCCTGGGCCTCAGTGTGATCTGGTTTTGCTTCAGCATGAACCACAGTGTCTTTGAGAAATTCAGTTTGGTTTTTGGGAGAAGCAGCTGGTTAGTTCAATCAGATCGCGTGACTCACAGCTGGAACGAACCCAGTACAGACAGGTGTGAAATAATCAAGTGGATTACACACATTCCTGTAAGAGGATAAAGTGAAAATCCATCCCTCAATACTCATCCACTCACTCTCCATTTAATCCTCAATAATGTTCATCAACTGCATATTTAAGTTGGTGCAGGATTTATGCTGCATTGACACGACCCGCACAATTTATTTTTAATTACGTTTCTCCAATTTATTCAGACCTGGAACTACCACCACGACCTCGTACCTGTTCCATCACGTCATGCCTCATTCCTGTACCAAAAAGCCCACATCCCAGTGGCCCACAGGATACCAAACCAGTGGCACTGACTACGCATGTCATGAAGACCCTCGAGAGACTGGATACTGGATCAACTACGACCCGTGGTTAGACCACATATGGACCCCCTTCAGTTCGCTTACCAGCCTCGTCTTGGAGTAGAGGACACCATCATCTACCTGCTAAACTGTGTCTACACCCACCTGGACCAGCCGGCGAGCACTGTAAGGGTCATGTTTTTTTACTTTTCCAGTGCATTTAACACCATCAGGCCGACCCTCCAGGGTGAGAACACAGTGATGCAGGTGGATGCCTCTCTTGTGTCCTGGATTGTGGATCACTTGACCGGAAGACCTCAGTATGTGCGCCTGAAATGGTCTTCCAACAGTCCTGAAGGAGTTCCGAAAGATGCTTAGCTCTTGTTGGCCCTTTTGCCTTCACTCTGCGGTCCAGCTCACCCCAAACCATCTCGATTGGGTTCAGGTCCGGTGTCTGTGGAGGCCAGGTCATCTGGCGCAGCACCCCATCACTCTCCTTCTTGGTCAAATAGCCCTTACACAGCCTGGAGGT
>JAQMYF010000026.1:128156-138168 GCA_030014195.1 Neosilurus mollespiculum
CGTCTGATCAAAGAGCAACTCGCTAACGGATATTTAACCAAATATTAGCTGTGCTGTCCATATACTTTCGACCTTGTTTGTAGAATCTGTAAGTATTGATTTCAGAAAACCCAAAACAAATTTAGACCTAAAAGATGACATTCGTGTCCATGATGTGGGTGTGAAAACTTTAGTGATATTGTAGATAAATTTTAATTATTTATAAAAGAATGAACAGCGAGTCTGGACACACCACTCATTATAAAAGCACTAGAGGGCAACAATCCCATTAAAATCCTGTAGTTAATCTTTAACATTACAATTCTTCCTTTCTCTCTTATAGCTGCTGTAACATGAGCAAGAAACTTTTATTTTGCAGGTTAAATGTTAATGTTTATATACACAATAAAATAAATGAAAGATTTTGTACTTGTTATATAAATTTGTGGTAGAAGAGAAATATCATTGCCTTATTAGCACTGGAGCGTTCACCTCACACCAACCTCGCCCTAGTGTTTCTTATTTCTCCTGAGCAGCATGACGCCCGGGGTGTTTTATGTACGGAGTCAGAAATAGGGATTTAAATCCTGAATGTTTGTAATAAACGCTGATGCTGCAGTTTCCTGTTAAACGTTTTAAATTCATCACCCACGTGAGACTGATATCATATTTTTTAAAAGAATGATATTAAACCAGTGAAGATTATTATTATTATTATTATTATTATTATACTAAGGGGCTCTGTGTGTTATAAAAAATCTGGTGCAATTCTTTTTATAGTTGATAATCTGAACAACACGGAGAAGTAGAGTGCTGACTTTCACTGCATGACATCATACATTATCCCTCTGATAATAACAACAATAATTATTATTATTATAATAATGATGATAATAATAGAACTGTGTTTTAAATTATCTGAACACAAAACCTCCATCTTCATGTAAAGATCGAAGAAAAAGCTTCAGACCCAAATAATAATCAGAAGCAAATAATAAAAAATCAGACCCAAAAAATAATAATCAGACCTCAATAATAATCGGACCCGAATTATAATAATCAAACTCAAATAAATCATCAGACCCGAATAATAATCAGACTTGAACAAAGAATAATGCTGTCTGTACGAACACGCCCACCTGGTGATGTTAATAAACATTAATGTTTATTAAATTATTAGACATGAAGACAATGTACCCCATCGACATCACAAATCCACAGACGTGATCAGAGTGCCACAAATAAACCTTTATGTATTTATTAAGTGCAAATTATCTGTGCAAAACAAATCTAAAAAACTAAATCCCATTTTAGTTTACAAGTTAAATCCAAATCATTTAACTCTGTGTATTTCAACTCTTCAGACGATGTAACCATAACTTTTTATTTCAGAGCACCGACAGTGATAAAGATTCCGTACTGAAACAACTGCGCTGTTCTGAACCCTGAATAAGGTACTGCAAGAGAACCATTTTGGGAAAAGTGCAGAAAGAAAAACGAAACTGAAACTCATCGTGAAGTTGGCAGTAAAAAGTTCATGGTATGTTACGCATTGAACTTTGTCTGAACATTCATTTCCATCTCCATCACACTAAACTCAGACAGAACGCACCTGGGAGACACCTGGCAGGTTAGTCATCACTGAACTTGTTGCATAAAGGGAGACAGAAATACAACCAACCTTTTGAGGAAGTGGTGCGTCCCCCTGACTTGGACAAGTCCAAACCAGGACAGGTCTCGCTTTCTTCACGTGTCCCGTGGGCGGGGTGCGGAGGTGTTGTGATCCTCGGAACTTCCCTCAGGTCCAGAGCAATGTAGTTGAGGTAGCTGGATGAAACGTTGCATCGCGTTCCTCCAGTGGTACAGTTAGCATTCAGGAGAACGGTGTCAGGAGATCCTTCATCTTCTGTGTAGGACCACATGCTATCAAACGAAGCAGAGTTTTGCCACCGACAGCCTTCTACAAGATTTTCAATGGCAGAGGTTCTGGCAGCACTGCCACCAGGACAGGGGTAGAACGTCTCAGAGCTGTGTCTCCTCCGACCCTGCGGATCTGCCCGGATAAACTTAGGCTCTGTTTGAGGAGGACTGGGTGACCTTTCAGAGACGCAGATGTGTTGTATCATCCTGGAAGGACTCTCACCTTCTCTGCAGATGTTCTTAGAGACAAAGTCATTCTGAACCTGGCCATAGGCGCATCCTAAGGGGCGTGCGTAGTTTGGAGGGTTCCATGGGGCTACGAGGGAGTGTCGAGGAGGGCGGTTTTTCAGGAGGTTGTCCATGTTTAGACCCATATAGTCGTGATCAGGTGAGGAGCAACACAGCTGATAGCAAGGCTGGGAGCTTGGTATGGAGGGGGAGTCCACTACTGACGGGGAGGACGCCACAGGAGGAGGCCTTTCTCCAAACTCCATGTGGATGTACTCTCCTGGACTGGGAGGGCTCTGAGGTGCATCTGGTGACTCGGGAACATATTCGGTTTTTCTGCGGTCCTCTCGACACGGAGTTTTGTAAGAGCGTGGAAGAGAGAAATAAGAGCCATAAGACTTGGGCCCTTCAGGGCACGCTTCCGTGTATCCTTCAGCGGAGCCCATCTGGGACATGTCCATGTAATCATCACACTCGGTCTGACTTCTGCTGGAGGGACTGGTTATTCCAGGAGAAGGGCTATCTTGTGGCAGCATCATCATGTATCCATGTCTGTCCACCTGCTCCAAAGAGCAGGGATGAAGGTGCAGGGTGGCCAGGTGGTTCGCTCTGGACTGCATAGGGGTATAATCTGTATGAGAAGGGGGGACGATGCTGTATATCATAGGCATGTAGCCGTCATCCTTAGGCAGTTTCTTCTGACCGTCTGAGTGGAGCGAGGGAGGCCTGTTTGGGTGATGTAACTCAGAGTAAGATTTATAGCCTGCTTTAAGCAGACAGGAGCAGACAGCGTGCCGTTTTGACTCCACAGGGCTTGATTCATCTAATAAAGCTGAAGTCTGCGTCGCTTTCTGGTGCATGACACCTAAAGTGTTCGCGGGTTTTGGCTTTGCGTAATGTGTGAGCTTGAGAAAAGTTCTTTCCATGTAACTGCTCTCCTCCTCAAAAGTCCTGGCACCACCCTGTGTGTCTTTGTACCAGTCCATCGCCATGTAGTCTGCTAGTCGATACTCCTCCTTAATGGGCGGAGTATCACCGTTTGGTTCAGGTGTACTGCTACTTGCACGGAAATACCTAAAATCACAAGGGCTGGGACAGAACTCATCAGAGGAGTTGAAGCCTCCATCACTGGGAGAGCCGCAGATGGAGGAGCTGGAGGGTCGTGTGTGAGTGTCCGAGGCTGAACCATGGCCGCTGCTGCTGGAAACACTGATGGGACTAGTAGCAGACAGAAAGTGTGATACGGGGAGGGAGGCAGAGCGAGTATGATGTGCAGAACCAGGTGAGGAATAGGCACAGCAGCCACCACTCTCCTCCCGGCCCACATTTAGGCAGGGCATGTTCAGATGAAACAGGCTGCCAGTGCCCGAGCTGAGGGGACGGTCTGAGGTGCCCTCACCTTCGCTGGAGGTACGGTAGCGCTGTCCTATTACACCTTTATTCTTTCCAGCAGTAGGAACTCCTGTCACTGAATCGGTTCTGGAGGCACGCTGGGGCTCGGCCTGGCCGGGAGGGAGATTGCCAAAGTGTCGGCGCGTGGTGATAAAGGGTATGGCGTTGGACCCCGAGGACTGGCTTTTGCTCCTGGGTCTGAAGTCTGGAAAGGCTTTCAAAGCTTTCATGGTGTCAAGAATAGTCTCGTGCATGTTCTGAGCCACCACAGAGTCTTCCACCTGCACCCAGATCTCACCCGGACCGATAGAAGAGGAGCGTCCCACCTCGATGAAGAAAAAACTCTCCGAATGGCCGCAGCGGCGAATGTTCATCAAGGGCAGGTTCACAGCAGGGGTCTCGGAGTTTAACTTCACCAGGTGAATTGTCTTGGCAGAAAGGCACAGACGGTACACCCCCATTAAATTCTTAGTCTGACCCAAACCTTTGGGTTTCACATTCACCTGCCACACCTCCTTAAATATTGTTCCAGGTGAAATGGTCCCGTAGCCGTCGTCTAACTCATCCGTGTCCAGCTGCCCCTTTTTACCTTCAGTCATGAGTTCTGTGAGGGCCAGGTACCAATCGTCCTGTTCCTGTTCACTGTCAGCCACCATGGCAAAATACTCATCTTTAGTATAAAGAGCAATGAGGTATTTGTTCTTCGCATCAGCTCTCTTGTTGACAGTGAAACACTGCGACAGGTAGATGACCCTCTTCGGCGGACACACCACACCGCCAGTGGATGCAGCAGCTTTAAGTGCATTTCGGAATTTCCTTTCACTGTCGTAGTACTCCAGACGGCTGGGTCCCAGGTTACTGGGCCCCCTCAACACGAAAAACCTCTTATGGCCATGCTTCTGTTTCCTCAGATACCCACACTTCCACACGTCGGCGTCCACGCTGCCCGAACACACGGCGGCGGCAGCGGCCAGAGCAGCGGCGGTGGTGTCGGTGCTGAGGACTCGGCAGAACGCCGAGTCGTGCACCTTGTACTGGAGCGCAGGGAGAGGTTTCCTCAGCACGGGTTCCTGAGTGTTCTCCTCCGGGAACAGATGGTGAACTCGGAAGTGGTAGGGTGGTGGGTGTCTCCTCGGAGCAGCGCCGTGCTGGTGGTGATGGGAGCAGGCCGTTGAGTGCACGGGGAAGCGCGAGCCTCCGGTATTGATTGAGCAGCAGGAGGAGGAGGAGGAGGAGAAGGAGGAGGAGGATGAAGGCTCTGCGTTGGTCGCGACTGCCGCCGTTTTTGCAACAACACGACGCGGCTGCGCCTCCAGAGTCAACATGACGCCTTTATCTTCCATGGGATGAAGAAATGAAAGGTCACTTTACCTCCGTTACACGGACGCACGGCCCATTTTTTGGGGGGGAGAGAGAGAGAGAGAGAGAGAGAGAGAGAGAGAATTACAGCTCCAGGATGAGGTTCACTCGGTGTTCAGGTAACAATCCTCGCCGCTGTGTGACGCCGAATCCCGCTGTATCTTCAGCACCTCAGCGGACGAACCGAATTCACGCGCTGCCATCATCAGCTTTATTTCTCCGCTTCTTCACTCATGGAGGCTACACATCACTACGACCCAGCGAAAACATCACGTGACCATAACGTCAGCGAGAAGTTCAGGGCGACCGAGAAGCCAAAGACAGGTGGAGTTTGCTCGCCAATGAGGCTTCTGATTGGTCAGAAGCTCGAAAGGGTTGTAACTGGCAGCGGGAGCAACTAATAACGTGGACGGATGGTCCAGTCACGAGCATCTGATTGGTGCGTCTGGTTCTGCGTGCAGACAAAGGCGTTGCTTAAAAAGAAAAAAAAAAAAAGAGGTGTAATGAGAAAAAGGACGAGATGCCTACAGAAACGGAGACAAAAAAAGGCAGAAGATGGGAGGAGATCACACTGAGCTTTTACTGAACAAAGGGAAATTAAACGCTTTACACACCTACACTCATCTTTGTGTCATTCCACGCTTCATTTTTTATTATAAGAGATTGTGCCTCTATCTCTCTGTAAACATCATTTGTTTGTTTGTTTATTGATTGATTGATTAATTATTTGTTTATCTGTATATTTATCTGTCAATCGTCCAGTAATTTTTTTAACAAACTCCACATCTGTATTGTGTATCTTTAATGTATCTTGTGTTGTAGTTGGTGTGATATTATGTACTATGTTCATGTGTTATGGCTGATCAGTGCACTGTGTATCACTGTTATAAGCACACTTATAACTTACAGCACAATAACACAAAATAATTAGAATATATGAAATCCGGGACATTATTCACATGTTTTTTATTCCAAATGTGTTTTTTTTATTTATCAGCAACACTTTCAGCTATTGCTTTTTCCTGAGTTTATTACAGGAATACTGAGCATGGGGCAGGTGTACACACACACACACACACACACACACACACACACACACCTAGGGACAATTTGATTGTAGACAGTCCACCTACTGCCATGTTTTTTAACCCTGTACATGCATCATTATGCTGCCAATTAATTTCAATCCATTGTTATTATAATTAAAATCAGTATTACAATTTTAAATTACAACTGACAACATTCAGTGAATCACATTTTGATAGCATCTAAAAGGGTGTTCATTAAATTACAGGACTATGTCTGAGCAAAATCAGAGCAAAAAGAATAAAAATAGCAGATATAAATATTGCAATCCAATAAGCTTTTTCTTTAATAAAGAGAACAAGACTACCCATTTAAATTATAAAATATAAAGGACTCTAATCAATGTCTGTCCTTCGTTTATGTTCAGAAATGAAAACTATAAGCACATATTTTCATTCTTCCAACACAAGTTTCAGGTAGATCTTCTCCTCTTCTGAAGCTCAGCACCTGCACGCAGGACTCAGTGAACTGAGGTCAGGGGTCAGAACACATTCTGAACCTCTCTGGCTCAGAGTAATAGTCCCATTTGCTATTTATAAACATCACAGCCAAATTTATTTAAAGAGCTTCTTACTGAAGTATCTGATAATCTCCAGGTGCCCAAAGCACTTCACCTTTCGACTCTCAGACATACCACATCCTCTTTAAATAAGGATTGAATCATTTATGCTCACTGTGAGGAAAGGCATTGTAACCTCCATTAATAAAAAAAAAAACATGATTTATAAAGCTGCATAGATTTAATGTTGAGATTCTGTCAAGTAGGAGAGCTGCTTCTTCATCCTTCTTCAGCCGGATTGATGTAATCCGTGTGTTCTCCTTATCGTAGCCTGTTTTTTGTGGAATGAAGAAAAGATACTGGAAAAATTCCCGTTATTTTTTCCTGCAATAATAATGAGCTAGTCGAAAAAAAAAACTTTTCTGGTCATCTGAACTCATTGTGAGAGATCACTTTACTGAGCCTTTCTCTTAATGTTCATCACGGTACAGCTGTTAATGATGGTTGATCATAACATTTTCTTCAGTGAAGTCCACAGTGGGCAGCTGAGCCACGTGTCTCACAACCAAAATCTTCCTGACTGCCTTCTGCAGCAGCTGCTTGAAGTCACGCACCACCTCCGACCTGCAACACAGAAATGAGTAACATCAGTTCCCATCATCTCTAAATCCCCTCCATCCTATCGCTCATCAGGAAACCTGTCAGGATTAGGGAAATGAAAGGATTAACACAATCCATTAAATAAAGAGGGGGACTGGTTTAACTGGTTTCATCCAGTTCTTCACTAAACACTTCAGATATTATTCCTGTTAACTCAACAATCTTTATATTAAACATCAGAGGAAATTAGGCTTGTGTGATCATAACTGTTTAATTGTGTCGACACTGTATTACACTGCTGTGATATCCGGAGTGTATATAATAATTTATGATATCACACACCTGTTGTTGGTTACACATTTTGCCGAGGAGCTCATGACTGTACGAGTTCTCATTCCACAATACTCCTGAAGCTCAGTCTTTTTCTCCCCAACAAAACAGGGGATCATCCAATCAACTTATGAATCTGGATTGACTGACAGCTGTGTGGGTGTTTTTAACTCTGCAGTATGAACTGACACCAGCTGAAAACTCCGCCCCCTCCCACTTGTTCTTGGTGTGTCTCACGGTGCATCTCTTTCAGTTACAGTAACCAGAGAATTTTTTTTTAATTAAATTGAAATCAAATCTACAGTGTGTGTGTTCCAATGTGTGAACATTAAACATGTGTATCGTTACATCAGTTACTGTGTTCATTAGAAATGATGCTAAAAATTATTTGGATTGAAAATTGTCAAAAAAAGAATTTTTTTTTCTAGAAAGAGATGAAATATTCCTACAAAAAATTACACATCTAGCATATTATAAATCATTATAAACGTTTTTTCGTTGTGTTCAAAAAGTCATAGAGATGGCCCTGGGATAGCCAGGCGAATTGTTCAGGGTGTATCCCGCCCTTACCCAGTGTCGGCTGAGATGGGTGCCAGCCTCCCAGTGAGGCTAATTAGGATTAAGCGGCTTAGAAAATGAGTGAATGAATGAAGATCATATTTTCTCTCTCAGCACTCAGACATGTTCAAACACTTCCAGCTAAAAGCTTCGATAAACTGAAAATGTCGACACGTTCCTGCAGAATCACCCACAGATCCACATCCCACTTAGCTGTGGTGAACAGCTCTGTCTGTTTGCAGTTCCTCCTCCTCCACTCTCTCACTCGTCATACTCTGGAAATACGCAACAGGTTTTTTAGATTTTCGGCTCCGGACATTTAAACGAAATGTTGATGTTGTAATTTAAATGGAGAATCATAAGCAGGTAAAATCGGTATCACACAAGCCCAGAGGAACATGTATGAAGGAAATAATGGAAATGGCAGAAATAAAAGAAATGCAGTGAACGGTGCGTCATTTACATTTTCTTTCTGCACATGTGGGGACAGACAGACATAAAGAAAGTGGATTCAGTGAACAGATTCTGTATAAAACTGTATTCATGAAGGGTCTGAGCTGTGTGAGATGAGAAACTTGAACAAGAACACTCAGAATGTACAGATTTCATACAGATAAGAAACACATAAACAGACAACCATGTGACCTACAACTATTGTATTCAGGCATCAGTCACATGACAAACACCGCTGATGTTTTAAAAATGATTACTTGACTGGACAGCGTTTGTTCCTGCACTGAATGATGAAGTGATGCTGCGCTCAGACTCTTTATGAATACTCTGTTTTTAAGAGACAATTATGACAAAACCACAAAGCAGACGCGTCAAAAATAAATAAAAGTAAACAGTTTAGGTGAGGAACAGGGTTGTGATGATTCGAGATCCAGCGCTGGATGCACAACTCTACCTCATTTCTTCTTGGCTAACTGGGCCTCGGCTTTCTTCCGTTTGAATCGGGCGATTTCCTCCATCTGCAAGCCGTGAGCCATTTGTCTGAAAGATATATTAAAGAGGCACGATAAACAAGCCAAACACAATACAGGGACAGGGAACGGGGCAACCAGCTTCAAACCTGGAGGTCCGAAATATAATCTGATTAAACCTTTCATCATGTTTACGTGTATTAAACGATGGTCCACAGTGTCCTGTGGAAACATTTTGGTGTCCTGAGCATCACAGGATGTTTACCTCCAGGAAGAAAGACAGCTACCCCTAAAAGAACTTTAATGAATAAACCTACCCTGACTTGAGTTCAGGGGGCACAGGAAGTGGTTTACTGAATCCATCTTTACCCACAAGCCAGTAGGTTTGCTCCATCCCTTTACCCTGCAGGGAGAGAAGTCTACCTTTATCAGAGATCAGAAACAAAGAAATGGTTCCTGTAGCCAGGCAGAAAGAGACTGATTCGCAACAGGAAGTTACATGTAATCTTTCTGGAAATCACACTTTAATTAAAAAAAACAACAACAACAACAACAAAAAAACAACATTAACTGGTTTAGTATTGAAATCCTTTAAAATTATTGTTTTTTTTTTCTTTTCTGCAACAATTTACAGTGATTGTGTTTATGAATTTGATTATATTCAAGGAAATATCCAGTCTATTTTTGGTTTTTAATTTTAATTTCCTGTACAATCTCTGATTTTGGCTCATCGTAATAGCATTATTGTTCTGGGCCTGTGTTTTTATTCTGAAGCCAAAAATCTTGATAAAAAAAAAAAATACCTTAAATTTGTAAACCAAATAAATACAGAAATACAAAAAGGTAACTTGCAGGTTCATGAAACATACTAATCCCAATCACAAGGAATATATATATATTAGGGATGTGAATCGAACAACAACTCACCGATTCAATTCGATTCCCATTCTTGGGGTGACGATTCGAAGAATCGATTCTTGATTCAAACCGATGTTTGATTCATAACCATTACAAACAAAGGGACCCAATTTCACGAGTAACTACATTCTTCTATAAGCTACGAACGACTCTTCTATAAGAAAGAAAGAAATGATATCACTACACAGCTGGTTTTGTAGATGTACTGATCCGCTTTGCT
>JAQMYF010000026.1:173969-184894 GCA_030014195.1 Neosilurus mollespiculum
TGTGTTGGTGTGTGTGTGTGTGTGTGTGTGTGTGTGTGTGTGTTAGAGTGTGTGTGTTTGAGTGTGTGTGTGTGTGAGTGTGTGTGTGTGTGTGTGTGTGTGTGCGAGTGTGTGTGTGTTCAAGTGTGTGTGTGCACCCAAGTGTGTGTGTGCGAGTGTGTGTGTGTGTGTGTGAGTGCGTGTGTGTGTGTTCGAGTGTGTGTGTGTGTGTGTGTGCGATTGTGTGTGTGTGTCTGTGTTTGTGCGAGTGTGTGTGCGAGTGCGTGTGTGTGCGAGTGTGCAAGTGTATGTGTGTGTGTGTTTGTGCGAGTGTGTGTGTATGTACATATGTCCGAGGGTGTGCGAGTGGGTGTGTGTGCGAGTGTGTGTGTATGTGTATGTGTGTGCGAGTTTGTGTGCGAGTGTGCAAGTGTCTGTGTGTGTGCGAGTGTGCGTGTGTGTTTGTGCGAGTGTGTGTGTGTGTGTGTGTGTGTGTGCGAGTGCAAGTGTGTGTGCGTGCGAGTATGTGTGTGTGCGAGTGCGAATGTGTGTGTGCGAGTGTGTGTGCGCGAGTGTGTGAGTATGTGTGTGTGCACGAGTGTGAGTGTCTGCGAGTGTATGTGTGTGTGAGTGTGTGAGTGTGTGTGTGAGTGTGTGTGTGTGTTTAGTCCTAGTTTAGTCTGAAGCTGCGCTGTCCTTTCAGTCTTCTCAGACTTTTGTGTAATGCTTCTCTTCATGTGTGGAATTAAAGAATGAATGAATGGATAAATGGATGAATGAGTGGAGGGAGAAATGGATGGATGAATGATCGATCTGATGAATGGATGGATGGATGGTTGAATGAAAGGTGAGAGTAGAGTGCAGGGGATGTAATCTCAGGTGTTAATGAGATGTTCATTAAGCTCTTTAAGTGTTGATTAAAGTGTTTGGTGTTGATGATGCTCTGTAGGATTTCTGTGTTAATAAGAGTTTGAGGCTCTGTTGGAGGTGATATAGGTGTTTTCTTTTCACTCATATCTCTTTCATGATTATCATCCTGCCCCGCCTCTTCTCCCGGTTCCTCTGTCTCTCCCTTCAGTGATTCATCCTCATGCTGCAGCAATGAGTAACACACACCCCAACACCTCTACTTTAATCCCGGATGTGCAGGAGGTGAGGAACGTGAGCGTGGAGCTGCTGACCCTCAATCCCTGGGATGTGGTACTGTGTGTGACAGGAACGCTGGTGTGCTGTGAGAACGCCTTGGTCCTCGCGTTGATTGCCCATACTCCTTCACTGCGAGCACCGACATTTGCGCTTGTGGCCAGCTTGGCGTCTGCCGATCTGCTGGCCGGTCTGAGCTTGATCCTGAACTTCATCGTCGTCTACATGATGGACACTGACTTGGTGATGCTGCTGTCAGCCGGCCTGCTCATCACCGCATTCTCAGCCTCGGTACTGAATGTTCTGGCCATCACAGTGGACCGCTACCTGTCATTGTACAGCGCTCTTACCTACCACACGGAGCGTGCCGTCACCTTCACCTACGTGGTGATGATGCTCGTGTGGTCCACCAGTGCTGCACTCGGTGCGCTGCCCGTGCTGGGCTGGAACTGTCTGCGAGATGAAACGACGTGCAGCATCTGTCGGCCGGTACACAAGAGCAACGCGGCCGCACTCGCTGTCTCCTTCCTCCTGGTCTTCGCCCTCATTCTACAGCTATACCTCCAGATCTGTAAGATTGCCGTCCATCATGCGCAGCAGATAGCCGTGCAGCGCCACTTCAGGGCCGCCTCGCATGCTGTTTCTGCAGCCAAAGGTGTCTCCACACTGTCAGGAATTTTGGGCACGTTTGCGCTTTGCTGGGTTCCACTTGCCATGTACTCCCTGGTGGCAGATACATATTACCCTGCAACGTACATGTACGCCACTGCTCTTCCGGCTATCTGCAGCTCCATCATAAACCCCATCATCTATGCCTTCAGAAATCCGGACATCCAGAGGTCGCTAAGGATCACTTGCTGTGGATGTACACACTACGGCTTTACAATTCGACCGCGGACACCTAGTGATGTGTGACGATTCTTTAAATGCAAATGTTATTGCAGTAATCCTAAAATAACATCTGAAAAGTTTTCAATCAATGTATACATCTGCACTGTCTGTAGCATCCGTGGCATGTGTGATTACCAGAAACATGGACTTCAGCAGGTTTTCTGAGAGAATAAAAACTCAGTGAGAGTGGATTATGGTGGAATTTCAGGGCAGTTTCTGATGCAGACGATGAATATTAATGAACTTTGGTAAGATTCTTCAGCTGAAGTTCTGATCTGACTTTTCAGAGATAAGATTCATATGTAAAGTGTAAATAATGCGTTACTGTATTGTTTGATGTAGGACTTTCAGGAAAGAAGAAGTTCAGGAAATATTCAGAGACTTCCATGATTTCGGTGTACTGAGGAGGTTTTCTCTCTTTCCTCAGTAACGCTAAAGTTCCTGTCGGTGGTAATCACACAGAACAGTACAGAAGAGTACAGAAGAGTACAGCTGATGGATATAAAGTTAAAACTGCTGAGTCAGGACTTTACCATGCACAGACAGTCCACATATTGTAATACTCATGTGTGTGGAAGTTTTGTGAGAGTGCGTGTGTGTGTGTGTGTGTGTGTGGAAGCTGTGTGTGTGTGTGTGCATGGAAGCCGTGTGTGTGTGGAAGCTGTGTGTTGTTGGTGAAATCAGAGTGTATTGATCTTTAAAGTATGAGTTTATACACAGTTGTGTTTATTGTTTTTGGTTGAAATCTTTTCACTCACAGCTTCAGTTTTCAGAAGTTGAAAGTTGAAAGAAATGATGCTGTATTGAGATCATTAACATTGATATAAACACCAAACACAATGTAGCATAAATCTTCTGTGATCAGAGGATTTTAAGCACTGTGAGATGCTTCCAGGCTTCAGAGACCATCAACAGAGCGGCTGGATAACAGCGACCGAGCGCATGGACATTTGTTTCATCACTGGCAATATATTCAGCAATTCAGTTGAACCTCAGGTTGAGAAACGACCATGAGCACGAAATACTTATGATACTGAAAATACCTGCATGAGCACAGTGGGGTCATTTTTCTTCTGTGCTACATCGACCAGAATCCATCATAAAATATCAGAGAAGAGAAATCCTGAAACTGGTCTGGAGGTGCATGCCGTTCTCTTGGGATTTTGATCTGCTTGTGATTTATCATTTACAAAATCTTTGATGAATGATTTCACTGTCAAAAAACAAAGAGCCCCAAAATACAGACAGTAAAGCAAGTGATTCTAACTTTTCCTGTTTAAGGAGAGTAACAGAGCAGAAATAAAGTATGGAACCATTTACCAGGCAGAGACAATCACGAAATCTCAAATATATTTACCTGTGAGATATAAACACACCTGTAATGTTCAGTAAGCAGAACACACACTTATAGATCTTATTTCACCTTCATGGACTCCAAATGTTCTTCGTATAGTGCAACAAAAAGAGGGAGCGTGTCATGAGTCCAGTCCAGAGCACGTGAGGTGGTGGAAAGGGGGCGGGGCTTCCCTGCAGCATCAGGTAATATCCGAGATTCCAAAACACCTGTGAATAACTTCAGCTTCATGTGGATTGGATCATCCAAGTGAGAGCTCGCACACACAGCCTACAGTAGAATGTGTTTATAAACAACCAAGACCACACGTTTATCTTCTAATCCTGAACCACCCCACTGAGCCACATCCTGTTCTATACAGGTAACGTAATGGGAAGTGTTTACACAGCAAAAACCCCCACGGTGTTTATATAGAGATGTATAACCAAGTTCATTCCACAGTGTTTATTGAACACCAAGCTTTATTAGTGTGTAGAATATTATACATTATTATAATAACACGTATGTGTACGAGATCAGTACTGCAGTTAGACAGTGTGTTTATACAGGAGCAGTTTGGGTAGTGTAGTTACTGCATCTGCATATTATCAGTACGTGTGTGTGTGTGTGTGTGGGGGGGGGGTGTTTAACAACATCTGCAACAGCTAACATTCATGGTCATACCAGCTAACATTAGCTATCGACGTGTCATGATTTATCTCTTTACATTTACATCAATGTTACAGAATGTCCTCCAAGTTAGTTTCTGATGTCAGAGACGTTACAGCAGTTCCATCACCGCCCTCACTGCTTCTCTCTCTTAAAGAAAAGATTAAGCATATCATATTACTCAGAAAGTACAAAACCCTGACCTCATCCGTCCTGAAGACGTCCATGTGTCAGAAAAGCTAATACCAGTTTCCTCCTTCGATAACATTCATTCATTTTCTGAACCGTTTAATCCTGTTTATGGTCGTGGGGAGGCTGGCGCTCATCTCAGCCGACTCTGGGCAAGGGCAGAGTACACCCTGGACAGCTCACCAGGCCATCGCAGGGCCCTTCGATAACCTCAAACTGGATTTTTCAGAAATGTGAATTTCACTCCAGATGCTTTGGGACGATATCTATTTTCAAAAGCAGGATACAAATAAAACTGGATTGAACTAAGTTAGATCATATGGAGCATCTGCTCTACACGTCCCTAAGAATGAGCTGTTACTGTGGAAACGATAACGCATTAATGCAGTAATATAAAGCTGTGATAATCTTATTGTCGTCTGAGCTGCTGTCACACACAGAAAGGTTTCTGATTCAAGACGTAACTAGTGTTATGGTATAAACCGTTGTAGCACCAAGCCCTGACGCTCTTCATTCAGATTATTAAAGCTAGACAGCAAGTTAGACGTCTGTGTTCAGCCATTTCTCCATAACCTCGAACTTCCATCTTTGAGATTTTGGAGAAAAGTGGAAATCTCAGATTTATTTTGTTCTCAGTGGCAATAATGTACTGTACTGTGTCCATTAATAACAAAAATACAGAATGAAGTAATAATAATATTCTTTTGTGAATAAACCTGCTGTATGCTCACCATCGCGGTCGTCATCCGTAGCTCGCTAGACTGTACGGTGTCGCCGAACACTTACAGATCTGAAAACATCTAAATACTGTGCACTGAACATTTATCTTGTGGTATATGCTTGAGTGTGTGTGTGTGTGTGTGTGTGTGTGTGTGTGTGTGTAGAACAGCCAAAGAGCTAACTGTATTTACAAAAAAAACAACAGGGTGTCCATTTTGGAAACATGAATTATACAAATGGCACTATTGCAGATATTCTTACTGATGGATGATATTGGTATCCGGGAGTGTTTGGTGGAGGCTTCTGTTGCCTGACTGACTGTACGCTTCGATTCTGTAAAATGTATTTGCACTTTTGTTTAAAGTCGAATTAAAGTTGTGTTTAATAATTGAATTTTTTTTGTATTGTAAATTATTTTAACTTGATTATAATGAGTTATGTTGGGTTTTACAGTGAAAGTGACTCTTCAGTCATATTTAATAAGAATTTAATAATAATTTAATAGGAGTTTAATAAGAACTTAATAAGAATTTTTTCATGTAAGTGTTTGAGTGTCCCTATAAACATCACTTCGTTGCCCCACACGTCTGTTTCCACGCAGGTTTTTGATCATACATGTTCGAAGCTCTGTTTAAAATGAAATAAAGCTGAAGGAGAGCACTCAGATCAGACGCAGTGACAGAGCTGTAGAAGAATCAGATGATGATCATTTCTTGTCCCTTTTAGTTTGTCACACACGACGTGACGGGATACACACTCATCAGTCTCATGTTAATGGCTTTGACGAGTCGAGGAAACTGCTAGCGTCCCTTCTGTTGTTTGTCAGCTGAGCATCCAGTGCTCTGGAGGGACGTCGGTGGGGAGCTGGCCGAGGGCGAGGGCCAGATGGAGCTTCTCAGATGGAGGCCGAGTATTACGTCACGTCCAGGGTGTGATCTGTGGAAACAAACCAGATTTAACACGATTCTTTTGGACAGTGGTGATGGACTCCTGTGTAAACATTATGTTTGGGCTTCGTTTATGATTCCATCATAAAATTAAAAGCTATTTAATATTGAAAAATCATTTAAAACAAGTCTGTGACCTGGAAGCCCCATGACGACTCTGTCTAGTCCCGTTCATTAACCATCCAACACACCGAGGAATTAACACACTGCACTCGGCCGTGACATCATTTACACCTTTCAGTTCATTTCTCGCTCCTTTTACACCCAAAACCAGTTCCTGCAAAACACATTATAATAATAATAATAATACATTTTAACCCTGGCCATTTGTCACCTTGCACTGCTGAATCATCATCATCATCACCATCACCATATCATCATTACTATCATCACCACCGTAATCAAATCATCACCGTCATCACCATCATCATATCATCATTACTATCATCACCACCGTCGTCATCATCATTACTATCTTCACCACCATTATCATCATCATCACCATAATCATCATCACCACCATCATATCATCATTACTATTATAACCGTCATCATCACCATCAGCACCACCATCATCATATCATCATCACTATCATCACCACCACCACCATCATCACCATCATCACCACCATCATATCATCATTACTATTATAACCGTCATCATCACCATCAGCACCACCATGACCATCACCACCATCATCATCACCATCATCACCACCACCACCACCATCACCATCATCACCATCATCATCATTTTTAAACTAAAAAAATTTAAAAGAACAAGTTTTTGTTTTTAAAACAATTATTTTAATGTAGACATTCCTCATTTCCTCCAGCAATAAAATAAAAATAGAAGTATAGAATATCTTTCAGAACATTTTTACTGTTTTATTAATGACATACACATGCATATTTATTAATCCATATTTGTTCCATGTGATAAATAATTATTTTATACTTAGATACTCAAATTCATCTTACAAGCAGAGTTACAAAAATCTATACAATAAATTGTAAAACACATTAATGATGTAATATAATATAAATAACATTTGGTAATGACGGATCACCACAAACCATCAACAGGGTCGAGTCCAGCTGTGGAGTGTTGATTACATATACATCTAACAGCTGGATGAGTGTGACACAAACATCAGCACATAAACATTACTCATTAATAACTCATTGTCTTCTAACACAGACACACACACAGACACACACACACACACACACACACACACACAACCTCAATCCTCTCTATACACCCTCCATTATTTAATCCAATCTTTAATCATTGAAATTACAAAAAGAGAAAAAAAAAAAAAGAATTTCATGATTTTCAGATTTAGAAATGTTCATAAGTATTAATTAATACAGATAAACCAATCACCACATTAGTATCAACACTCACCACAACACAATCAACAAGGTGACTAATGAAAGATCAGATCATACAGAGCGTGGAACGTGTCGTACAACAGCGTTCAGATCTCACTGTAGGTGAACGGCTGAGTGGCGTATTCAGCCTCTATATTATTATTATTGTCATTATTATTATTATTATTATTATATACTGAGAGAATCACACACGTAAACGGATATCCTGCAGAGAGTCGCAGTGGAAGCAGAACTCGATCATGCCTGTTGTTTTTATATAAAGCTAATAGATGTGTGTATATAAACAGTATAGATTATATCATATCACTGTGGAAGGGATGATTTTTGGTGACTGTAGAGAAATGGGTACATTTACATGTTCATAATTCTCTGGACAAAAATCTCAGACAAACTGAATAAACTAAACAAACACACAACACGGAAAGATTTTCTTGGCAGCTCTGCCCAGCGTTAAAGGAACAGATACACACTGTATTATAAAGTTACGACTGTACGAGAGATTTCTGTGCTGACATACGATATAAACATCTCCGAATCACCCAACTTCAATTTTCTATTTCTCTTATCCCTCATTCATCCTCACTTGTCCATCTTCCTTCCTACTGCACACTCCCTTCTTCCTCTTCCTCTCTCCTGCTTCATCCCCACTGCACATTTTGCTGCTCTTCCTTTACTCATTTACAATAATAAATCTGTCTATCTACCTGTCTCTCTCTCTCTGTGTCTGTCTGTGTGTCTATTTGTCTCTGTCTATCTCTTTTTGTCTGTCTGTCTGTTTGTCCATCTGTCTCTGTCTATCCATCTCTTTCTATCTCTCTGTCTGTCTGGCTGTCTATCTGTGTCTGTCTGTTTTTCTCGGTCTATCTGTCACTGTGTCTGTCTGTCTGTGTCTGTATATCTATGTACATCTCTCTTTGTCTGTCTATATGTCTCTGAGTGTCTGTCAGTCTGGGTCTGTCTATCTGTCTCTGTCTGCCCCTCTTAGTCAGTCTGTCTGTTTGTCTGTCTGACTGTGTGTCAAGAGAGTGTGTGTTCTAGTGTGGGGAAAATAGCAGCAGTGTTTACAGCGCGTGTCTGGTTGGTTCCTGTCCTCAGTCAGACCACTCATTCTCCTCGGGCTCCGAATCCTCGTCTGATTCACTGTACTCCACAGCGATGCGCCGAGACAAAATGGTGGCAACGTCATTGCCTACAGGCTCCTTCTTCGCCTCCTGTTCTCTCTGTTCCTGAACCTTACGCAGCTGGATACCTGGTAAACAGAGCAAACAGATTCAGAAACAAAAGCTTTTCATTTGATTTTGGTACTTTTTAAAAAAAATTTATTTAATTCATTCTTCACTACCGCCAAACTGCTTCATACTATTAGGGATGCAGGGAGGCTGGAGTCTATCTCAGCCGACACTGGGTGAAGGCGGGGTACACCCTGAGCAACCCGCCAGTTCATTGCAATGCAACACACTCACAACCATTCACACTCACGCCTAGGGTAAACTGGAACAGTCAAGTGGATTAATGTGCATGTGTTTAGACTGTGGGAAGAAACTGGAATAGCCGTTCCTAAGCGCTGTGAGTGATCATGTAGCTTTAAAGTTCCAGACTGCATTCATTCCAAAACAGCAAAACAAGACATGGAAAAAGATATTTTCCTGATGGAGGTTTCTCACTGGTCAGTTTGTAAGGACATACAGCAGGACTCTCACCTCTGCGGATGGCAGCGAGCAGGTCACTGCGAGCATCGCTTATGGGTATCAGGGGCGCTGTGCCCTTCCTGGGCAGCGTGCCTTCTCCGGATGGGTGAGCAGCAGCTCTGGCCGGAGATGGAGCGTGTGTGGGAGGTCCAGGGGGTGGTGGGGGCGGGGCAACTGGAGGACCTCCCCCACTCACAGGGTGGGAAGGGGAAGGGACGTAAGCGGAGGACGGTGCAGGTGGAGGAGACGGGCTGTAGGGACGAGAAAGAGCTGACACCGTCCCCGGTACTAGGGCTGGCGGAACAGAGGTGCTGTCGAAGGCCGTCTGAGCCGAGGGGATTATTGGGGGAGGAGGAGGAGGAGCAGGAGGAATAAAGTGTTCCTGCATCTGATGGCCGCTGGAATGTAACATATGGAATTCAGGTTAAATAACTTCACTGCATGACTCCTGTCCATATCTGTCCATGTTCCCCACTCACATTTTTTATAAAAACAAAAGTTCATACATTGGAAAGAAAGGGGTGAAAAAAGAGGAAGAAAAGAAGAGATTCTTCTGTACCTGTAATCTTTGGCAGCAGAAGGTCGGGGGCCATTAAGGGAGGGGTCAGGGGGCGGAGCACCCTGATGCTGCTGTACACGACCCAGTGAGTGCTGACGGGCGCCGGCGGAGGTGGAGGAAGGGGGTCGATACGCACGGTCCAATGACTGGGTCTGGGTGGGGCCGCTCTCCTTCCCTTCACCTCCTGCTCCACCTGTATCCTGAGGGTGGTTAGGGCTGGTGGGGTACGAGTGCTCATCTGACATTCCAGACCTGTGAGGAGAGGACGGAAGTGGCACGAAGGAAAAAAAGGAAAGAACATCGTCCTAGTTATCTCATTTCAGCTATTAAAAAAACCCAGCACTTTATTTCTCTGGAAATCTCGGACCTGTCTGGAGATAAGGAGCCTTCAGACGAGATGCCATGGTACGGTGATGGCGTGAGGCGAGTGTCTGGACGGAACTCCTTGTCATATGCCATCATGTTCCACTCCTGACGCCGGTTTCGAGCCTTACGCACCTTCTTCACTTCCCGAGTTGGATCTTCGAGGTGTTTCTGCTCTTGCTAACAGTGACATTACAACAAGGAACACGTAACTAAAACACCACGCTAACCATCCACAGGGGCGTTATAACATCTGCTTGTCTACTTAAAGCTCTCCTGAAATCAGCACCAGTGACTTTCTGTTTCAGAAGTCAAGAAGTTTTTTAAAGGATTTTAATATTGTTGATGTTGATGATGGAGTTGTTTACGCTTCACTAAAACATTCGCTCAGACGAGGTAGTGTGTGAGTGTGTGAGCCAGTTTCTGCCCACATATCAGCTGGTTCGCGATATCAGCAGAATGAGGCGGCGGCATCTGCGATTGTTCAGAATTCATCAGCTGAGCCACCGACCGGCATTTCAAAATGTCACCGAGTGAAATCTGTGGCCCCATGCATGAACCTGATAACCCCCAAATTCATAAAAATGTGAAAATTAAATCTGAATACAATAATCTGTATATTTCTTTCCAGTCAACCAGACATGGATTTTAGGATTCTGATGGCTTCATATGTCTCCTATTATTCAGTAACTACACCAAGGCAATTTTCAGCAGCTAAGATAAACAGATAAACAACTAGAATCCTGGAACCATGTTATCAGGTTCATGCATGGGGCCACAGAGACTTTATTAAAGATAGAACTAACTAAAACGAGTGTCTCTGAGTGTCTCTCTCTTTCTCTCTCTGTGTGTGTGTGTGTGTGTGTGTGTGTGTGTGTGTGTCCAATTCTATTATTCCACACTGTGCTGCTCTTTCTCAAGCTAGAGTCAAATTATTCCCTTCCAGCATTGTGGAACAGAAAGCTGTTAAATACAAGCAGAGCAAAACCCTTAACACACACACACACACACACACACACACAGAGAGCGAGAGAGAGAGAGAGAGA
>JAQMYF010000026.1:195575-205807 GCA_030014195.1 Neosilurus mollespiculum
ATGTGTTTAATTCTAATGTGTTTAATTCTGATGTGTTTTATTTAAATGTGTTTTATTTTAATGTGTTTAATTCTGGCGTGTTTAATCCTAATGTGTTTAATTCTAATGTGTTTAATTCTGGCGTGTTTAATCCTAATGTGTTTAATCCTAATGTGTTTAATTCTAATGTGTTTAATTCTGGCGTGTTTAATCCTGTGCATGATCCAGAGTGTCTCACATATTCCACTCTAATAGAATGGCAGCGTTTATCCTCGAGCTCATCATTACTCCACGTGTGAACAGAAATCATAAAAGAAAAGACAGCTAAGTCATTACACAGATCACAGCTCTCACATGCATGATGATGGTGATGATGGTGTTGATGATAATGCTGGTGGTGATGATGATGATGATGGAGATGATCATAATGATGGTGATGGAGATGATGACGGTGATGATGGTGTTGATGATAATGATGGTGATGGTGACGGTGATGGTGATGATGATCATAATGATGGTGATGGAGATGATGGTGTTGATGATAATGCTGGTGATGATGATGGTGATGGAGATGATCATAATGATGGTGATGGAGATGATGGTGATGATGATGGTGATGATGGTGATGGAGATGATCATAATGCTGGTGATGGTGATGGTGATTATGATGACGATGGAGATGATGATAACAACGGTGATGATGATGATGATGGAGATGATGTTGGTGATGATGATAATGATGATGGTGGTAGTGATGAAAATGATGATTATGATGATGATGATGATGATAATTATGATGGTGGTGGCGATGACGATGAAGATGATGGAGATGATGATGAGAATTCACTAAAAACTTAAGCAATTACAGATCTTTTATGACATACAAGGTCAAGGTCTGCTGCCTTTAGTGTGTGTGTGTGTGTGTGTGTGTATGTGTGTAGTCAGCCCTGGATTGTGGAGGCCGTTACCATGGTAACCTGCCGGGGGTCTTCCCTTCTGCTCAAGTGCTCTGTGATGCAGCAGTGTGAGGAGGCGAAGTGGAGGCCGTGAGAGAGAAATGAATCTCTGTCTGTGTTACACGCCACAGAAGCTACACAACGTTAGTGATCATTACATTTCAGTAAAGATTGAATCTTACATGCAGAATCTTTTTTGCTCTCACTCATAACATCGCTTTTGCTGGTATAAAACCTGGCAAGCATATAAAAATATGAAATATGTTTGAGTAAAAAATCCTAAAATTTGATGAGTTGAAACTAAACTAAACAAAACTAAACTGCTGTTTCATCCCACATCAGGATCATGTGACCTCACCTTCAGTCACTGCACGCAACCTCAGGATAAACATGGATATTCACCTGTCCTTCTATCTCATATCCATGTCTCCTCTTTAACATCAGAAGGATTCGTCCATTTCTTTCAACATGGGTCTCTCAAGTTCTTCTTCAAACATCTTGAGATGATTTCTATATCTCACTCCTAACAGGTCTGTTCCCGAGCACCATTCAACCTCTGCACCTGATCCAGAATGCAGCTGGATCCACCATGACCTGATCTGGACAGAACGCTCCAGAAAGATGGATAAATGAATGAATATATGAACAAGTGCACTCAGAGAGCACAAACCTCTGCCAAGCACAGAAATTCCAATACAAACCACAATGTCAAAAATCATCTCACAATGGTAAAAGATTCTTAAAAATACTTAGTCGCGAATTCAGTCCGAATCATCTCCAAAATCACATGGAGTCGTCATTGTCCAAAGCCCTGCCTCCCTTTCGAAATATCATGAAGATCCTCAAATAACTTTTTGTGTAATCCTGCTAACAAACAGACACACAAACAGGGTAGAACATAACCTTCTTAATGAATGAATGAATGAATGAATGAATGAATGAATGTTCCAGAACTGACCTGTATTCATTAAAATTTACTGGACTGCTCAGTTTAAAGGAAAACGTGGTGGTTTTTCGCTCTCCACCCTGCCTGTAAGTGGTGGAATAATAAACTATGACTCACACTTCCGGTTCAGAACTATTTCTATCTGGACTCGAGTTAGTGACCTGGTCTCATGACTTACTGACGTTATACACAAATAATAACGAGGGGGTAATGTGGAAGCAGGGCAGCATGGTGGTGTAGTGGTTAGCACGATCGCCTCACAGCAAGTGAGTCCCAGGCTCAGTGAGGGTGTTTCTGTGTGGAGGTTGCATGTTCTCCGATTCTCTGATTGCATGGGTTTCCTCTGGGTACTCCAGTTTCATTCCACAGTCCAAAGGCATGCACATTAGGCTAACTGGCTGGTCCAAATCACCCCTAGGTGTGAGTGTGTGTGTGTGTGTGTGTGTGTCCTGTGTGCTGGAATACAAATGAAACGTCTGGGTTCAGTGGCATGTTGTCCTTCCTGTTGAGGGAATTTGAGTCACTGGCATTTCCCTCTGGTCTTCTGGTGCAGAGAAAAACTGCATTGTAGTAAAAATAATAATCTCCATAAAAATGACTGAGCTCATAAGATCCGTCGCTGTCACAAGAGCAGCTTTGATGGCTATTAAAAACTCCATTCAGTAAAGAGCCACAACTTCTGGAAAAATCCAAAACTGAATGAAATAAAGATAAATAAAGATGTCTTTGTTTTATTAAACAATCCACTCTGTGGAATTGGGTTCTAGCATTTAATAAAAATCCTCACATTGTCAGTAATTAGTGTTGAATAAATACTTATTAATGGGGATTAAAACCTCACAGCCAGCAAAAATAAAAACAAAAATCAAGCAAATCTGTCATTTTTTCATCAAATGCAATTTAAAACACAATCACTCGAAACTGATCCGGAATGAAAGAGTTATTTTAAAAAGTGTTTCATTAGTTAATCACTGACAGAAAGAAAATGTACAAATTCTACAAACGATAAATTCCACAGAAACATAAATTTACATTCCACTAAATTCCACTGAAAAATATAAACCGGCTCTGAAAAAGTCAACAATAAATTCACGGTTCTGATTAAACAGCATTAGGTTTCATTTATTCTCTCAGTTTCATCTAAGCAATATTTGCAAAGAATGTTTATAACGTTTATTTTATTTTATTCTAACTGGTTTCCTTTTAAAGAAACACTGGGAACACTGGAGAATATATAGTAATTCTAATATATAATAAAATAGAAATGAAATCACTGCTTTTTAACATCAACAGGATGATCAGAGAAAGCATGAACTCCCTGAGACAGTAACACCAATCATCTGAGCAGCACAAAGAAGGAAACCTGCAGCAGATCGAAGCAGAAGCATGCAGATGTTCTGATAGACAGATGTGTCTCTGAAAGCAGTGTTTTTGAGCCTGTTTTCAGAAACTTAGCTGAAAGAGAAATGTTCTCAATGTGAAGATTATGGATAACACCGCTGCTGTCTGCTGATGTCATGTGACGGTGATGTGGTTCCAAAATAAAGAGAAAAACAGTAGTAACACGACTAACGCCAGCGGTACACGGAACATCCAGCACCTTCTCCTTCTTCTTCTTCTTCTTCTTCTTCTCTCATGATGAATGTGATCTCTGGGGGCGTTTCTACACCGTGCTGAGATTTAGGATTGATCACATTCTCATTGTGTTTCCTGTGAATTATTGATGACGGCTGTGCTATACCGTTTGTAGCGTCTGTGCAGTCGTGAATTTATCAATAGAAGAGCTGCTTTATTATTAATGGCTGTTCAATTCTGTTTATCCTTCAGGAAATGTTCATCACAGATATACTGCACCTGCAGCGTGGGACCTGTGGACATGTTCATGGGTTGAGATTAAAGGAAATAAAAGAGAAAACTGTGAAGATGGAGCTCAGCAGCTGACAGAAGTGTCGGAGTATAAATTTAATATATTTGATTTCTATACACGTTGTATTAAATACATTTTTATTGTGTATTTAATAAATGTACATTTTTGCCAAAAATTTTTTGTAGCTTTAAAAAATCTGATTCCTGGAAACAAATCTCAGGCTGAAGTTATGAAGAATCAAGTGACTATCATTCCATCCATCCATCCATCCATCCATCCATCCATCCATCCATCCATCGATCCACCCATACATCCATCCACCTATCCATCCATCCATCCACCCATCCACTAATCCATCCATCAATCCTCCCATCCATCCATCCATCCATCAATCCACCCATCCACCCATACATCCATCCACCCATCCATCCACTCATCTATCCATCCATCCATCCATCCATCAATCCACCCATCCATCCATCAATTCACCCATCCATCCACCCATCCATCCATCCATCCATCCATCCATCCACTCATCCATCCATCAATCCACCCATCCACCCATCCATCCATCCACTCATCTATCCATCCATCCATCCATCCATCAATACACCCATCCATCCATCTATCCATCCACCCACCCATCCATCCATCCACCCATCCATCCATCTATCCATCCACACATCCACTAATCCATCCATCAATCCTCCCATCCATCCATCCATCAATCCACCCATCCATCCATCCATCCATCCATCCATCCATCAATCCATCCATTCATTCATCCATCCATGCATCCATCAATCCATCCATCCATGCATCAATCCACCCTTCCATCCACCCATCCATCAATCCACCCATCCATCCATCCATCAATCCACCCATCCATCTATCAGTCCATCCGTCCATTATCTGTAACGCTTATCCATCAGGGTCGCGGGGAGGCTGGAGCCAGTTCCTGCTGGCTTCAGGTGAGAGGGGGTGGGTTACACCCTGAACAGGTCACCAGTCTATTACAGGACTCACACAGACACAAACAAACATTCACACTCACACCTCTCGGGGATTCAGAGTAGACCGTTCACCTAATATACGTCTTTGGAATGTAAGAGGAAACCGGAGTACCAGCAAGGAACCCACACTGGCACAAAGAGGACACACACACTCCACACAGAAAGGACCCAAGCGACGGGGAGATTAAAACCCAGAACCTACATGATTCAAATATTCATAATGAAATTTATATGAATTCACTAATGACAGGCTGGAATAGTTCAGGTGTTTACACGAACCCTGTAGGACTGATTTCACCACACTGAGGGGTAAAGTAGCGCTGTGGTGGTGATTAAACACTGGGGACTGTGAGGATGATGATGAAGAAGATGATGATGATGTTACACAGGTGTCTATTACCATTACGTCACTCATTTTACGATACAGTCCAGGGGAGCTGGGGTACAACTCTCAGACTCACCACTTTACACACCACTGATATTATAGAACTCGTGACGTCATAGCTCGACAGTTTTAATACGCTCGAGTCTGTTTAAACGGCGGCAACATCAATGAGACGTGCTTTCCATTTCTCCAGCAGGTGACAGACAGCAGTGTGACGCACTGACCGAAAAAGACAGATTTATTTATTTGTGATTAAAACGCCCGTTACTCACCAGCAGCTGTGATGCTCTCTCTCTCTCTCTCTCTCTCTCTCTCTCTCTCTCTCTCTCTCTTCCGGTAGATGCCCCTCACGAGCCGTAGGCTTTATAGATCTGCGCCATGGTTACGGTGGGATTTACGGACACGGTGCTGAGGATGAGGATGAAGATGAGGATGAGGATATCAGAAGCGCCTGTACTGACAGTCAGATGGAAGGGGGCGCGCCTCTTTAGCGTGCACGCGCGCGCGTTTCCTTGGCAGCGAGGACACCGCAGCAAAGACGCCACGGCGCATGCGCATCAGTGGCTGACCACCACCCAGTGGGTTGGGAAGGAAAACGTTGGACGAAGCTTTGGGCTTTATTATTATTATTATTATTATTATTATTATTATTATTATTATTACTTTTATTATTGTTGTTGTTTTGTTGTTGTTGTTATTTTTACTTTTATTATTGTTGTTGTTTTGTTGTTGTTGTTATTTTTACTTTTATTATTGTTGTTGTTATTTTATTTATTGTTTCTGTTGTTATTTTTAATATTATTATTATTATCATCATTATTATTATTATTTTTTTATTCCTGATGGACGGGTTACTGAGCAGGTGAATGTTGAGGGTTGTGGTGCGACAAGGAGGACTTCCTGTTTCAGTGGATCTCTTCCGGTTCGGAAAGCAGAGGATCCCCTTGTGGACTGTGGAGTGAGAGAGGTTGATCTGGGGTGAAGGTTCACTGTACACACATTCACATGGAAAACCAGCTCCATTTAGACATCATGAGGGAGGCAGGATCATCCCACAGTCTCACACACATTCCTGAATAAATTAAAAGTTACTCAAAGAAGTGAGTGAATAACACAGTCCAGGCCTAAAACCAGAGCATAAACTCCAACGCTGACTGGAGTGAACAGTACTGAACTACATGGTTCTCTCAGCACAGTACTTGAGTACAGGGTCCACCATAAAAACAAACTTTTTTTATGAAATGAAATCAGTGACTTAGCTTTTATTCACATAACCACACTGAGAATCCCATGAGAATGCTCATGAGGTGTCTGTGTGAGAGAGCGAGACGTATTTGTTAACGGTGCGTATGAGTTAAAGGTGCACTATGTAGGAATTATTGACATGTAATGGTGAAGTTGCAAACCTTATAAAATAAATCATCTCACTTTCCGAATGTGTAAAATGCCAATGGTGCCATCAGGCACAGCCACTTCCTTGGTTTATCTTATTGACTGTAAACAACATTTAGTTGGTTTAGGTGGATTTCTGATGGGATTCATGGTAAGTAAGTAAGTAAGTGAGTGAGTGAGTGAGTGAGTGAGTGAGTAAATAAGGAAAGAAAGAAAGAAAGAAGAAAACATTGCTAGTGTTAGAAACTTTTGAGGATTATAACGCTGGTTTGTGGTTAGTAAACTCAGTGTTTGGACTTTATATGTGCACTTACACCACAGGGGCAGGAATAAAACTTTACATCAAACAGACTTAAACTGTGAGAATCAAACAATTGTAAAGTAATGAAATCCTAAAAAAAAAAAAAATAGTTTTTTAACAGAGGAATATTCACTCTTGTATGAAATATGTTACCCAGGTGAATTATTACTACATTATTACTACTACAGTAGAAGTACTTTTACTCAGATCAGTGTATTTTGTCTTATTTAAATGTCGGAGTACTGAATATTTATGGCGGGATTTTCAGTAGTAGGTAGGAAATACTGCTGTAAATGTTGGTACGCTCGGATGCCCTTCCTGTGAATTGTACAGTTAGAAGCTTTGAACCTGGCAAGGCATTAAGTCAGGATGAAGTCTTGGTACACAGTTCCTTCTCAGAGGAACAATCATTGTATCCAGGAACTCAGGCACCGGTATGTCTGAGTAACTTGTCCAATATAATAATGAGTCCGAACAAAGCACTTAAAGCTATATTACATTTATTACATTTATGCAGCTTTTTTCAATCATGACTATAAAACTGAGGCAGCGTGATGGTGCAGGGGGTGGAGTTACTCCCTCACAGCTCCAGGCAAAGCGGTTTGATCCTGAGCTCTTGTTACTGTTCACTTTCACTGGTTCTCCCCATGGAAAAGACCTCCACTTTTCTCTCATTGCTGAAAAAACACTGTGAGAGGAATTGGTTTTCCTAAAAGATGTGCACAAGGATAAGATTGTGTGTGATGGACTGGCATCCCATAGAGGGTGTATTTATGTCTGAACAACTGTCTACATCTACAAACCTGACCATAATAAATGAATAGCACAAAAATATTCAACTAACAAAAATAGTGTAAAAACTTTCCAAAATTATTTTATACAGCTTTATAACAGTTTATTAGGAAATAAAATAGTATGTGGAAATTACTCAATTCTTTGTGGAATTATTCACAAAAGTACAATTTACAGAAAGAACCTTCATTACACAATATTCCAGTTACTAATATAAACACTGGTATGTGTAAATTACTAACCAGCTTAAAGGTGTATATAATAACTGAGTCACAGGGTAAAAAAACGCAGAAGCTCTGCTAAAGATGTCCTGATAATTTTGGAATATTTCATCATGTTCAGCTGCTCAATCAACAGGGAAGAGAGAGTCAAATTTAATATCATTGTGATGGAAAATGATTTCTGATTAACAGGAACCTTACTCTGCCTGGTATCAGGAGGCAGAAGTCCAGTGTATAATGTACAACTTTTCACATTCCTTACATTTTCTGATCTGTCATCTGCTGAAACATGGAGCTGTTATCGTATGGTATCGTATCGTATGGTATCGTATCGTATGGGTATAGCAGTGGAAGCTAACACCATGCTTATTAAAACATGTTCCCAGACTAGCAGAGTGGGTCAGAACCTTCTTGAACACTAAATATCCCATTCTAGGTTCTGTTCCTAATCTGTATCTCTTCATTCAGAGTTTGTAAGAGAATAAACTTTTGGTCTCTTATGGGCACAAGATAATATAGAACATCAAGTTCAGTACAAGTTATTTATTGAAGTAATTATGATCATGTGTCACCTCAAAAAACATACAGACAAACAAACTCAACAATAAATTATAAAGGTTTTTATGGATTTCTTATTTATTGAACAAATGAAGTGGACGCATAGCAGGGAGGAGGTGAATATTTTACTATGATATGATATTACTAAGATTTTACTGAAGGTGTGGTCACCACTTCAAACAGTTCGCCATCCAAATAGTCTGTGCATGTCTTTGGACTGGTGGAGGAAACCAGAGTACCTGGAGGAAACCCACACAAGCACTGGGAGAACATGCGAACTCCACACAGAAACCCCCTTTCCGAGCCCAGGACTCGAACCCAGGACCTTTTTGCTGTGAGGAGGATGTGCTAATCTCTACACCACCAGGCCTCTGTGTGTATTATATATATTAAAACACTTATTTGCCTCAGACTCAGTGGATACCACTGAAAGGTATAATCCCAGAGACAGAGCAGAGATCATCTGAATTATCTAAATTATTATTATTTAGTTCTTTTTAGTACAGGTAGGTGTTTTTAGGTAGTTTTTGAGACCAATCTGAATTTTTCAGCCTGTATTTTTTTCTCACAATGAGAAATAATTACAGTTACAAGAAAAATAAATAAAACTGTAAGCTACATTTCTTCTTCTTATTATTATTATTATAATTACTATCATCATCATCATCATCATCATCATCATTATTATTACATAAGATTCTTCGAGACTGTCGGTTCCTGGTCATGTGACACAGGCAGCCCAACACACGCCTCGAGCCGTGTTTCCCCCAAACATCTGCGCTCGCGCACAGCTCAGCTTCCTACCGTCAACTCGCTGAGTTTAGCTTAGCTGCGGTCTTTTAACATCATTAGCATTAAATATGATATAAAACCAGGAAAAGATGAATCTTCGGGGATTCTTTCAGGATTTTAATCCAAGGTAAAAAAAAAAAAAAAAAAAAAAAAAAGCAACTCTGGGCGGTGTATTTTTTAAACTTGTGTTTGTGGTTAGCAAGTTTGCCAGCTAGTTATGCAGAAAGGCCTAGCATTAGCATCCTGGCGCTGAGAGGACAGTTCTGTTTAGCCTCGTTAGCTCGCCTCATTCTGGTTCCATTGTTGTAAATTCCCAGCTTTAAATGAGACACAGATATATCTATATATAATCTTTATATTACAGCTTCAAATACAGACAGTGTGAGGGTTTTGTTTACTTGCTGATGAAGCTACCTTTATGAGTTAAGGTGATGGTACATTTAATGTCATGTGTGGAGTTTAAACCAAACAAACTCTGGAGAAGTTGGATAATTATCAGCTGTTAAAACGTGTGCAAAGTGTTCCTCAGCACCTCTACGCTTAATACCCTAATAATTATCAGAAAAGAGAAGGCATTACTTCAGATCTGGGTTAAATGCATTTTATTCATAAAGCTTTTTGACATGATTGTAAAAAAAAATGTTCATCTCCTCACAGGCATCCTTCACAAGTCAACTGTGAAAATGTTAATAACTGCATAATAATGATAAAAAACTTTATTAATACTGAGTATTAGCAATAATACTGGAACTAAAGTGAAAAGTATCTGCTGTGTATCATATTGTTTATGAAGTATAATTCTTCCCTGTGTAATCCTTCAGTGTGTATGATACTGTTGATGTGTTTCCACACCTCCTGGCCGTGGGCTGGGCTTCTCCCCATCATATGTAGAACGAAAATAAACAGGTTGGGATGCAGGTACCAACCCAGGACAAGGAGAAAGAATGAATTCAATAGAATTAAAGTCCATAAAATAGTCTATTATTGTGTCTGTCTCCTGTCCAGAGCTGGGAGAAATAAAAGATTTTAT
>JAQMYF010000026.1:297484-302484 GCA_030014195.1 Neosilurus mollespiculum
CAATACATGGCACACAGCCAGTGCAGGGTCGCGGATCCTCAATGATAATCTCTATTAAAGGTTTTCTATGAGACCGAAACAACCAAAAGAATTTTCTCTCTCTATTTCGCCCTATTTCGTGGCCATATCGCTTACATGTGATACACCCTAAATCAGTCATAATCCCGTCTTCACAAATGTGATCCTTTTTCTACTTTTAATCCCAGCTCTCTCACCTTCTCCTCCGGGTCCGTGTTCTCGTCCACGGTGCTCATGGCGTTCTGTACACGGGCCAGACGTGCAGAGAGACACAACAGCAGGCTGATGACGCGCTCCAGATCTTCGATGAACTGTTTGAAGCGCTCCAGCTCAGCAGGTGAACAGCACTCACGCACCTGAAGCTCCAGAGATTTACCCAGAATTCCAAGTTCCTTCTCCTCACCTTGCAGGGAAGAGTGCACACCCTCCAAAGATTTCAGCTGCTCTTCGATATGAGCCATCAGCTGCCTCTGTGTCAGAATAAAAGAGCACAGTCACACTACACACACTTATACACATCGGTCACTTTAATACGAACACTTTCTTATTCATACAGTTATCCAATCAGCCAATCACGTGTCAGCAGAGCAATGCATAAAATCCTACAGATCCGAATCAAGAGTTTCCGTTAACGCTTCACTCAAACATCAGGTTGGGAAAGAAAATATCCTCCAAGAGATTTCTAAATATTTCACAAGCTGCAAATCACCTGCGATTTTCACGAATAAAATAAAAAATCCTTCGGGTTTCCTTCTGCGGTGACGCTACGCTCGCCGGACGTTTATTTCTTTATTTTTTTTATACGCAAAAACCCTAAAAATGTAAAATAGTGAATGAAGCAATCAAATTAAAAGCACCTTCTTCTCAGTGACCTTCACTCCTGTACTGTACAGCACACGCTGTCGGGTAGTCGGGGGAATCGCGCCGTCGTTGGGTGCCGATGAGCCGTTTACATCATCTTCATCTTCATCATCCTCCACAGCAGAAGTAAAATACGGTCTTGAAAACAGCATGAAAAAGCAAATGTAAGTCGTATTACAGCCCCAGACGTGTTCTATACCTGAGCAGTTCACCGTGAACACCTGAGCATCCGAGATCAAAGGGAACTCAAAACAAAATCAATCTCTGAATTATAAAATAATACCAAATGATTCATTTTCTAATTAAATTCTACCTCCTTATGTTCTTCATTCTGTTCTAGTTTCAGTAAATTTCTGTAAATTTCTGATTCACTGATCAGGTGACATTGAAACATTAATCCTTGAAAGAAAATTGCTTGAGTCTTATTTATTAAAGTGTGTGTGTGTGTGTGTGTGTGTGTGTGTGTGTGTATACACATGTAATACTCACCTGTATGACGCCTGCTCAGGTGTGGAAACGTTCTGCTGCTGTTTTTTTTTCTTATAGTGATCTTCCATTAAAGGATTATCTTTAAATAGCATCTGCTCCATTAGCATGATGGCGGTCTTCCGATTAGTGATGGGATACAGAACACGAGCTAACGACTGGTCAGCTGAAACCACTTCCTGAATCAGAGTCTCGACAGGACACCTCCTTTCTGTTTTCTTCTCTCTTTCCTGAGGTCCATCAGGTGCGGGTTCCGCTGCCGACCGCTCACACTCACAATCCATCTTGCCATATAAAGGCGTCTGTGTGTGCTGAGCATGATGGGAAAGTGCATGTCGGGAAATTGTGCTCTTACGTGTTTTCTCATCATCTGTCCCCGTGGTTAAGGTCCACGGACTGGGCTGGGTTGTGACCCTGACGCTGAGGGAGACTCCATGATGGAAGTGGACATCATGCGCGTTGTCGTGAGACGTTTCACTCCTCGTTAAGAACAGTTCTTCAGGAAGTGCCTTCATTTTGCTAAAAAACAGAAAGAGATTGATTTCCACCGGACTGCTGATGTTGGGATTGATCTGAAATATACAGTAAACCGTAGAACACCAAACCTGACAATCAGATGGTTCTCACTGGTTCCTGTGGGAGAACTGGGGGTAGCTGGGACTGAACCACATTCTTTACCCGATACTGAAGAAGTTCTGACCCTGGAGTCGCGCTCCGTATGTGTGTGCTCTACCGAACCTGGCACCTTAGAGACCCTGCGCTCAGAGCCCATCTGCACGTCCTCCTCAGAACCAGCCGGAGGTGTGTAGAGCGGTTTAGTGCACTCCCTCTTCTCCCTGTCATACGCGAGACGTGGCCCCTGGAGCTCATTCAGCTGATCTGAGCTTTTACTGAGAACTTTAGGCCTGAAAACCACAGAGGTTCCAAGTTCCTCCAAAGATTTCCCTCTGGACGCCACCATTCGGACCCTCCTCTGATCCGGAACCGGCGCTGTGTACTCCTTACATCCCGCTTGATCTCCTTCCACTTTAATCTCAGCTCTGAAGATACAGGAGCTCATGTTTACAATCAAACATAAAAGCACATACAATAAACATCAAACAATAAAGAGGCGAGATGTGACATTACAGGTGACGATACGATGGACCGTGTGGTGTGATCGGACAGGACGCACTGCATACTTCATGTTCCCTCCCTGGCGATGTTTATTTTCCAACAATAGAAAATATTTCAGTCGTTTCTCGTCAACAAAGACATTTTTATTCATCACACTCGGCAGGCCTGGCTTTTGTTCCTGGCTCTTTACGGCGTATTACTGCTATTGAACTGGAATATCTGAGATCACTTCCTTCCTGTCGCCGCTTTCTAACACGTCTAGTTTTCATTCTTAAAAAAATCTCAGCTTATGAGAAACCAGAACGAAGTGTGAACTCGTGTCTCTGTCCTGAAGAGTTACAGCTTCTTCTCTGACTGATACGAGGCACTGACACTGGAGACTCCTTCCAGAAACATCTAGTAAGCACTAGTATCAGAGCTGCTGCTTATAGAAAATTAAATCAGGACGGAATACTGAAATGTGATTGGTCAGAAGTTCTAGCAATCCAGCAGGACAAGCTTTACCTTGAGAGATCTTCAGTGTGGGAAGAGGAGAAGTGTTTCTGCTTCTGTGGAAACATTAAATAAATAAAAACTCGGGATATTTGGTATATTTAACAGTAAAGTATTTATGGTAAAGTTTTGAGCCTCATGTTCTACACACCTGGTAAAAGGAATGAGGGGCTGAAGTGCTGCAGCTTCTGTCGCAAGGTCGCTGTGTTTCCTCCAGAAGATCCTCCATCGAGGCAGACTTCCCCGACGGACGTGACAGTTGTTCTTTCCAGGTATTCCGGTGTGACTGGTCGCCGTGTTGCGCAGGGAGGAGCTGGGCGTATCTGATGGGAATCGAGTTGTGAATATGACTAGCAGACAGCGGCCTGAGCGGCTTCTCCCTGGACCCTGGATAAGGTTTTGGACCCCAGTCGGAAAGCTGTGGAGCCGACTGCTGCGGCTCCGCTACCTGGCAGCCGGTTTTCCGTTGCATATACGCCATCAAGGCATTCTGTTGAAAGTGCTTAAGGGTGCTTTTGGAGAAGCTGCACGCCGACATTGCACGCTCTCTCATCTCAAACTTCCTAAGACTGACTGCAACCTGGCCGCGCTGTTCCTCTGAGAGCAGCCCCTCGCTCTCATCGCCAAGGGAACGGCAGGCCGTGTGAGTGGGTCCGTCTCCCAGACGGTGCAGCTTCTCTGGCTCGGAGTTGGACAGCTTCTTCTGTTCCAGGGTCAGACGTTTCCTACTGCGGCCTCGAGGCACCTGCGGCTGAGCGACGTTTTGTTGCTTCACCGTTTCTTTCTTAGTCTCGTGGCTCAGGTCAGTCAGAGCATCTGCGCTGTGAAATGCGTGTAGATGAGCTGGATTGGGGTTCTCTTGTGAAGGAAGCCCAGAAGAACTTCTCTTATCCCAACAGTGCTTGACGGCCTTCTGCCAAGAGAGCCCGAGATCTTTTCTCTTAAATGAAGTTTCTCTCAAAACCTTGCTTTGTGCATCCTTCAGCTTCTCTTTGTAATATTTTTTGAAGGAGTCGTCCATGGTGCTGCACAGATAATAATACTCCTTGGATTTTTCCTCTTTAGCCTCTTGACTCTGCAGCGATTGACGCGTAGGCGACACTGGTCCCTGTCCCGCTTCCCAGTGATCTTTACTCAAATCTGGCTGCTTGTTTCCAAAACTCTCATGGTCTCTGCTCTTCCTGGCTGACGCCCTGCTGGCTCCCGTGAGCTGGTATAGAAGAGGGGTTGTCTCTTTGCTGATCTTCTCTGTGGGCAGATCAGGTAAGGCTTGTCTCGTCAGTTTATTTCCAGTGAGGACAGGAGTCACAGGTTCCTGTTGAGATGATGTTGAGAAGCGTTCCTCTGGACCACAGTAGAAGACCGGGTGATTGTTGGTGTGATAGCTGCCTGCTTCCGTATTTACGACTTCAAAATCCGCACCATTTAGAGGTCTGGGGAAATGATGAGTACCTAAAGGTTCCTCGTTTCCATTTGGTGATAATTTTTTCTCTTGAAAGAAGATTTCGCTGCTGCTCAGTTTCCTCAACGGAACGTTTTTCAGCATGTTCTCCACAGTATTATGGGATCTGCGTATTTCACTTCGTGTGTGAGCGTCTGTACTTTCTGTCCAACCTCGAGGTGGTGGTGGGGGTGGTAAGGGGGGTGAGGGTAAAGGAACATTGGACTTGCTTGACTTGTACACACCAGTGACGAAATAAAACGCTCCTATGTGCTGAATACTTTCACTGATTGCGTTTGGTGTCGTGTGCCAGGAGTTGATGGCGTGCTGTTGCTCGGAGACTGTAACCCTGCTCACTGAATGTGAGCCGTTGTGTAAAGGTCCTGGCTGCCACATTTGTTCTGGCAATCGATAGGCTGACCTCGACTCCGCGGTCTTTTCCGGAAGGTCCTGCACTCTCTCGGAATTCTGAGGAACCCAGAGAGCACTGTCGAGGTCAGACCTGGAACCAAAGTCTTCAGATGTCTGGTGGCTAAAGGAGGAAACACCAGCAAGCAGAGCCTCAGGACTCAGGGCCAACACTGAG
>JAQMYF010000026.1:304984-310506 GCA_030014195.1 Neosilurus mollespiculum
ACTTACTGTACATCTGCCATTTCTATACAGCTGAGCAGTTGAGGCTTAAGCACCTTACTCAAGGACCCAACAGTGGCAGTTTGGTGCTGTTGGGGTTTAAACCTTCGGAACAGAAAACCCAGAGCCTCAGCCACCGAACCTGCACCACCGCCACTGCTGTGTATAATCAAAAAACAAGGAACTGTTTGTGAAGATAAAATCAGCCATGAGATCTTTAATGGAGTGTGAGAGTAAAGGAGGACATGCAGGTTCCACATCATAACAAATCCACTTCTCACACACACACACACACGCGCGCACGCACACACACACACACACACACACACGCATGTGCACGCACACACACACACACACACACACACACACCCGCACACACGCACGCACACACACGCACACACGCACGCGCACACAAAAGTTAAAAGGTTTTTAGGATCTAAACAGTTCTAATGTTCTGCTCATATCTTTAGGAATAAAAGTTACAGAAGTGAATGAAAGTTGTACAGATATTAAAACTGATCCCGTCCTTACCGCGTGTTTAATGATCTAAAGGTCTTCAGTTCAAACCAGAAGAAAGAACTGATCCAGTTTTCCATTTTAAAGGGTTTCGCCGAGAGGACTGTGATGTCCACCCTGTGAGGGTACAATAGACCCAGCAGAGGGAATATTTCAGGAAAAGGCCTCACATTCCAGCCGGGCTTCAGAGAAAGAGCGAGTCTGGTTGCCATTCATTCCCAAACTCCTCTCAGCCTGGAGTGCTGCCAAGCAGGACGACGTTCCACTAAGAGCTCGGAGACGTCACTCTGTTTTTATTACTCTTTTTTGAAACGTCAGGCGTGTCTGATCCAAGCTCAGGATTACGGACTCAGTACAAACCAAGAATCCAGTGAAACAGGTACGAATCTCTCATCACCACCCGAGATAACCGCACGTCACTAACGCCGGACACCTCGACGTGTGCTTTATTACCGCACTGCTATTCTGGTGCTTACACTGCAAGGGATGTCGTAATTGAATACTTGCATTTTCACTTAATTACATTTCTAAGAAAAGAAAAACTTTTACTATTTATACTAAAACAAAAACATAGAACCGTAGTCAGTGACTTAATGCTACACATCAGGGGTATTTCTTTGCTAACACCAGGTTAATCTAGCGTTAATTCATTCATTCATTCATTCATTCATTTTCTGAAGCGCTTAATCCTAATTAGGGTCGCGGGGAGGCTGCGCCCATCTCAGCCGACTCTGGGCGAGGGCGGGGTACACCCTGAACAGCTCGCCAGGCCATCGCAGTCTAGCGTTAATTTATATAGCTAATAGTTAGCTAGGCAGGAAGTCAGATTCTAGCGAATGCTAAATGTAGGTTGTTTACAGGGTTGTTTATTTTTACTTCTGATTAATTCTTTACTGAATTGTTTAGTGCTAATCATGTACATGAGCAACAGATGTACAGGGACGGAGCGGCGATTTCACACAAAACAACATTAATAACATGAAGATCATCTTTTGGATAATTAAACTTCATTTCATCAATTAAAATACCAAACCTTAACTTTCACTCCAATCTACATTCAGGAAGATTATTATTATTATTATTATTATTATTGATCCAGACCTCCACTTAAATAGAATTTCAGGGTTTTTAGTGGAATTTTCTGGAACTTCCACAGCAGGTTTTATCCTCTCTCTGTCTCTCTCTCTCTCTGTCTCTCTCTCTCTGTCTCTCTCTCTCTCTCTCTGTGTCTGTCTCTCTCTCTCTGTGTCTCTCTCTCTCTCTCTCTGTGTCTGTCTCTCTCTCTCTCTGTGTCTCTCTCTCTCTCTCTGTGTCTCTCTCTCTCTCTCTCTCTCTCCTCCTGCGTGATAAATGAAAGGTATTGATTATATTATTAGAAATAATCCTGAAAAAAAGTGAGAGAAACCTGAGCACAAACTAATTGTGGAACTAAACAGGTTAACAGTTAAACATTTCAGTAGAGATAAAATATTAAAAGGTGTTTGTAGATCAGTAGGAACCCGGAGCCGTGTTGTTGTTTCTACTTCCTGCCGTTCCCACCTGTCGGACGAACGTGTGAGTCACAAAGGCTCCGACAGACACCGAGCTATTCTTAATCTCGAGTACTCGGATATTCCACGGCTCGGGATCTCACACTTCTGTTCTTCACAATTAAAATAGAATTCTATCTTTAAAACAAAGTTCAGTTCTGTTTCAATTCATTCCATTTGATTTCTGCAGCATTTTTAACACCAGACCTCGGCAGGACCGAGGAGATTCAATGTATTTAAACAATTCTCTCAATGCATCATGGGATCATGGCGTCCCTTCAAAGAATCGACTACGATACATCAACGACAGAGCGTCTGATGCTCCCGAGACGAGATGCTGGTCCGAGCTTCGGACTGAAGGAATTCCACGCCTGTGTTCGTGGGTGTGAGAAGATGTTTTTAAAGTCCGGCTGATATGAAACCTGGAGCACCTGAGGCTTCGTCGTCAGCGCCGTACTTTATCTACTTCAAGCAGACAGAACATTCTGGGCTGGGTGCCAAACTAACCTCACATTAAATTAAACCTAAAAACACTTTATTGTACGTTATCGTGTCAATTAATGTGGAAAAGGAACACAGTGTTTTGTAAATGTAGGCGTATGATGTGATCATGTGATCTCTGTGATTTAATGAGTGTTGAACACACAGTGACTGAGTTCTATCAGTTTATAAATTTCACATCCTGCTGCTTCAGGTACACAAGTGACACTAAGGCGCACACGTCCCCAAAACAAACAAAAACACCAGGAATGGCACAAAGGTCAAAGGTCACACCCTGACCATGGAGACAGAACGCTTGCTCAATATGGCGTCATCATTTATTTGGAGAGCAATGAGGTCGTATCAGTTCTGCAACACAATCACCTCACACACACACACACACACACACACACACACACACACACACACACCCCCCTCAGGGTCTCGTCCGTTTTACACCCCGTAAACTCTACACTCACACACACCACTTTTCATTTTCACGCTAATACACACACACACACACACACGTTTAAGGTATTTAATATTTCACGAGCTCACTAACGGCGTAATATCCCATCCTGTGGCTGAGATTAACACACTCCCACCGCGGCGTCCTTATCAGCGCTCTGAAGGTAATTATACACAGAGAGGAATGTGCACGATAAGCACACAGGTAAAGTAAATATGATCTCTACAGCACACACACACACACACACACACACACACACACACCATGCAGCTCGTGCAGACAGCAGGCCACACACTGCACTCCATTTGTTACTTTAATTACAGGAAGAGAATTATTCTCTTTGTATTTTATTTTCTCAGTGATGATCTGGGGCCTCATTTATAAACGTGGCGTTCATCACTTTCCACACAAAGACTGTAAGCTATAAAGAACAGACCTGACGGGAGAATGTTCGCGGCCGTACAAAAACTCTGAACTAACTGATCCTGCAAGTTATTCAGGGTGTAATGGTTCAGTCCAGCTGCTGTAGGTGTATAAATAATAAATATGGTACATTCGGGTCTCCACCTCCCCGATGACGGTTTCTACCTCCATCTCCACGAAATTCCTTTTCCCATCTTTTCTCACCTCCAGTTTTTGTTCACAGCAGCAACAGAACAATCGCACGCCAGGCTCATTTACATGCAGACCGCATTCATGAGGTGATTTGCATTGACCATTTATGGAAAAAAAGGGCTCGTACAGGGTGGGAATTCAGGTGCGCACACCTGTGGGCACTCTGTGATTTAGAAAGTGAAGATTGCAGGTGTGCGCGGGGTTTTATAAATCGGAATATTTTGGGGTGATTCTTGATTTACTTCGGCTGCATTTTGAAAGGAAGATCACATCAGCGCTCACCGTGACGTAATAAACACAGTCTGTTTCCTCGTCCGCGGCTCCCTGCTTCCCGTTCGACCTCCTGCAGTCGAGCAGACGAAGACGTGACCTCATCTCTGCACCTCGACCTCCAGTCGGATCATTAAACAGTCCTACGACCCCGGGAGGGCTCCATGAACTTCAATAACACATCGAACACCCTGGGCAGGAGTAGACGCCGGGCCCCGGGGCCAAGTACTTCTAGATTTGTTTTATAGACAGTTACATGGGCTTGTAAATAATTATTAGTAAATATAATTACAATCCTGGACGAGGAACTGAAGTGCTGTTCCAGCACAACATGAGGGAGATTTGCATAAATTCACTATCAGATATTTGACTCACAAAAAGTCTGACTACATTCTACACATCACAAACATCTCACCGACAACAGAGCGAAGAAGAGGAGGAAGGTCACATTCGATTCACCTCCAACTTGTTTTCATAAAAATTATTTAAATGCATATTTTTTCAAAGAAATGAACATTATTGTTACGTTTTATTAATTAACTCTAATTTGAGTAATAAGAGACATTAATTTAATGCATAAGTGGATGAGAAATCGCTTCATTTGGTTGTTTTTGAGCTGCTGGGTGACGTCACACGTCATTAAAATATTAACGCTTTATTTCTCTGAAGCTGCGAGAGCAGAAGAGTAAACACACAAACACAAATGACTGGTGGAGCGAACGCTCGCGATCACTGAGCTTTCGCGTGGCACCCACTGGTATGTCTGATATCAGATCCTCGTTGTACAATAGAGTCTAACGTAAGGTTACGTTACCTGACTCGGTCTGTTACCTGGGTGTCTACGCTAATACTATTAATAACATCACTACTATCATGACATCACTTACTCTGTCATTAGTGGAGACATTCCAATTAAAAAACGCACCTCTTGTGAGTGTTCAGACACACACATGCTCTGTGTAACATCAAGACGAAGTTGAACTTGTAATGATGTAACTGGATCCCAGCGTTAGATCTGTTGGAAAGTTCCTGTGTACGTAAATGTAATGATTATCGGAATGTTACTTTTCCCCGGAAAGCTCTCAAATCTCTAGTAATAATACCATCAACAATCTATACTGCAGATCACGCCAAACATAACAACTTCCTAGGATCGAGCGCGCACTCGTGGACACCGGACAGACAGATACACACACCATCTCCTGCGGAATGAAAATTGGCACGTCAGAGTAGCTTCCGCGTAGCTTACACGAAAACTCATCTCATCTCATCTCTCATCTCATCTCATGATTACACGAAAACTCATCTCATCTCATCTCTCATCTCATCTCATGATTACACGAAAACGATCCTGAAATTTCACAGCACTACCATCAACCTTACACAAAGACTCGCATAACAGTTCAAACTTTAAATACAAATCCTATAGATATTAAAGTTCTAATCATGGGGTAGGAGAGAGAGAGAGAGAGAGAGAGAGACAACGCTTCGCATATCTCATTATACTAATAATAATACTCTTCTACTGTCATGGTGATAAAGACCACTTATTGGAACTGGTTCCTTATTCATCCAGAGAGAGAGAGAGAGAGAGAGAGAGAGAGAGAGAGAGAGAGAGAGAGAGAGAGAGAGAGAGAGAGAGAGAG
>JAQMYF010000026.1:351583-354083 GCA_030014195.1 Neosilurus mollespiculum
ATCACTCTCACTCACACACACACACACACACACACACACACACACACACACACACTCTCACACACACACACTCACACTCACACACACACACTCACACACACACACTCACACACACACACACTCACACACACACACACACACACACTCTCACACACACACACACACACACACACACAGAACGCTGCTGATCTCATAAACTCCACCAATATCTTACATTGATTAACAACGAAAACAACCTCCTCCCTGAACACAATCACACGAGAGGATGGATATAAACTCACGCTTGTCTACGAGCAATTAAACGATGCATAGGCGTCGCCATGTTGGTTGCGTCAGTACGTCAGCGTGATTACGTCAGGCGTTTTTTTAACTGCGTATAGCGCGTGCGCCCCCTGCTGGACAGGAGGCGGAGTCAGCCATTCATTCATTCATTCATTCATTTTCTGAAGCGCTTCATCCTAATGAGGGTCGCGGGGAGGCTGGTGCCCATCTCAGCCGACTCTGGAGTCCACCCTGAACAGCTCACCAGGCCATCGCAGGGCAGAAACACGCTGACGGAGATGCAGCTTCTTTTTACTAAAATCAGCACTGATTCTTTTACACTCCTCTCCCCACAGGCGCTGAGAGACACGGCCGGCCTTTCATAACCCAGTCATCTGCACTGGGGGGGCAGCAGTGACAACCCGCTCATAATGGGGCTTAAACCTCCGACCTTCGGATCAGTAATCCAGCACCTTAACCACCGGGACGAGGCGGAGTGTGCTACTTAAAATTTTCAGTCGTCGTGGATTAGATTCACTCTCTCTTACTCACTCACCCATTTGATAAACCGTTTAATCCTATTATGGCCGCAGGGAGGCTGGAGCCTATCTCAGCCGACCCTGGATGAAGGCGGGGTACACGCTGAACAGTTCGCCACACCCAACACACACAACCATTCGCACTTACATCGAGTGGCAATTTGGAACAGCCACAGAGAAGATCCAAACTCCACGCAGACACCCGAGCGCAGGAACTGAGCCCAGGACCGTCTTGCTGAGACGCGTCTTGCAGTGAGGCGAACATGTTACTCGCTACACCACACCCGAATTTGATTCACTGTGTTCTAAAGCACTCATTACTCACTCTGTAAAAGAAGTGGCTCAAAATTAATCTTTAAAAGATTTCTCACATTTCCATACTCTTTACCCCTCAGCCAGTTATGGCAGTAACTTTGTCTGGGCCATTGCTTGGCTCATGCGCAGGCCAGCTTTCTGCACTTTTGCATAGGCAGTGTTTATGACCTGTGCTTGAGGTAGATAATTTGCATATGTGACCTTTGACCTTGGCACAGTGACCTTGAACATATAAAGTTTGTCTGGCCCATTGTCTTTATTGCAGATGCATGATAGCTTTCTGAAATTTTGCATAGGCACTCCCTATGACTTAAACCTGTGATTGGTGATTGTCCGAAACTCTTCGTATGGGGAATGGCATTTTTCCTCTGTGCGCTTGAGGCTTCCTGGCTAAGGTTATATTCTACAGAACAGCTATTTTAATTTCTGTTGCTAATGACTCTTACATAGGGTTAATAATAGCAACAGATGAATTTCCACTGATGGACAGTGGCTCAGGGGTCATCACTGCCACAGTTTCATGGGTTCCAGGTTTTAACTTGTTGACCAACTGAGTCCTTTCTGTGTGGAGTTTGCATGTTCTTCTTGTACTTGTGTGAGGTTCTTCAGGGTACTTCAGTTTTCTTCCACAGTCCAAATACATGCACATTACATCAACTGGCTACTTTAAATTGCCCATAAGCGTGAATGTGAGTGTGAATGGTTGTTCGACTCTCTGTATTAGCTCTGTGATGGACTGTGGTTTAAACAGAGAGCAGTGGAGTGGGTGCACCCTGTCTCTCAACCACTGTGGGGTTGGCTTCAGCTCACCCATGACCAGGAAGATAAGCAGTATCATAAATGAATAAATGAATAAAATTTTCCACTGAATTGAGACGACACTTAGTGACATGCTAACCAAACCGAGCCAGCTTAAAAATACTCCACAACTGCAAATGTTTTTCTTTTTTAGAAATAATTTTTGTACTTTTTACAATATGCTTTGGGTCATTATTTATCTACACTGTAAAGCACTGTCCTATCAGTTGACTGAATCTGAGCAGAAAGTATATCTCGATACACTTCAGAATTTATCCTGCTTCTTCTATCAGCAGTTACATCATCAGTAAACACCAGGTGACCAGTTCCAGTGGCAGCCATACGTGCCTGGGTCCACCATATGTGACAGATGTCGTATGTTTTGGTTCACGGGTCCATCCTTTCCTATTCTATACTTCTCTACTGCCATCATTCTGGTACAATTTCATCTTGGGTTCATCTGTCCACTGAATCATGTCCCAGAACTGGGCAGGCTTTCTAACAAACTCTAATCCAGCCTTTTATTTTCTTGTGTGTTATCAGTGGTTTGTATCTTGAGGTAAATCTTCTCAGTATTTACATTCATG
>JAQMYF010000026.1:359083-369945 GCA_030014195.1 Neosilurus mollespiculum
CCTATGCACATAACTCTGGAAGATCCAGTATGCAGAACATGATCAACTCCCATGAATTCTGTTCAGCCAGGGTCCTAATAAAATTGTGTTAAAATGCATTTCTGGTATGAAATTCTTTTTTATGTTTGATATACGTCGTTTCGGTCATTTTTAAGACAGTATACTCTGTTTCTGGTTGTGGGCCTCTGTGAATACTGGTTTGGAATTATTGAAATATCAAACCCACCTATGTGTTCGAAATCTGCTCTGGGGGGGGGGTAAAAGACCATAATTTGTGTAATGGCCATAACTGATGAGAGAGTCCAGGGAACATTTGTCACAGCTGACAGGATGGTTATGATAATGAATAAAACCATGCTGTACAGGTGTGCTCAACAGAAAAGCATCTAACCAAACCAGGTAGACTTTCTGTCCCCAAATTTGAATGGTTTTCATGTGTTTTAACAAGGGCTGTCCTCCTCACCCCACTACTCATGGTGTTCATTATGCCCTGTGTTCACATGAATAACGTTTTAATACAAGTTTCAACAGACAGCTGGTAGAAACCAGATGTGTGGGTTTGAAGATTAATCTTGTTTTATTCCACAAGCGACACTGTACATGTGACGGATTATAACTGCATTCCAACACTTCATTTATTTTATTGTTTATTTATGTTTCCATTCACTGTTTTGCTCTACATAAACTTGCAGACATGTTGAATTGATCAGATTTTTATAAACAACCACCACTATTTTGTTCTTACTTAATGATGTGTGTGTGTGTACAGAAGTTTCTGTAGTTAAAGTTAAAATTAAAGTAAATATTTAAATCAAGTTTCAGACTGGTTTTAATTTATACCATTTCTCCAAAAGTGACTTTTAAGTTCAGTTTTTATGAATTCTCTGGAAATTGATAGAGTAAAGCCCGTGTCTGTAATCGGATACTTAATTGATGTATGTTCTAAATTTATATATGTACTGTTGGCCCTCTACTTTAGTACATTCTGTGAGTATGTGAGCAACGAGTGAGCACAAAACCAAATATACTAAGCCGCCATTTTACCTGTTCTTTAACCTGGTTGTTTGTAGAATTGACATTAGCTTCGCATGAGCTGAAAAGTGTAAATCTAGGTCAGTTTGTAGTTCACAAATGAGTTTAGGCTTAATATATTTGATGGATAAATTACCTTTAGTGGGATTAGATATTTTTGGGGGCAAGGCAGGAATGATTCCTCTAATTCTTTCTTCTGTCCTGATTAATAATTTGTCTGATCATCTGCAAAAGTTAAACGTTCAATTATTTCCACATGCACACAATTAAAGAGATTCTCCTCATTGCCTGATGTGTATGGATTAGGTTAACAGAGCGTGTTTCTGCTCAGAGCATATTCAGCTGCATTGTGGTATCACAGTTTGAAAGGATAACGGATGGGATTCATAAAGAAGACTTAAATTCATCTAATTCATTAGAGTAACTTATTTTAATAGCAGTAATTATACTAAGACTAGTAAGAATGTGAAATGGAGTGCACAGATTATGCTGATGTTGGTGTAAGCTCAGCATTCATTAACCAGTTGCTGAACGTGTGAAATTTTAAACTTTCTCAGGGCCTTTGTGTCTTTCGGACCTCGAAATCGGGCAATAGGAGCAGCAGCAAAGAGCCAGGTAAGTAATTATTTCCTTCTTTTTATTGCTTACTTTTCCTTCACTTTAATAGATTACCACATTATGATTTTAAATGTTTCGTTTTGTTACATTAAGGTGGTCACAAACTACAAAAATACTGTCCAAGGCTTTAAGCGATTCCATGGCAGGGCATTCACTGATCCGTATATCCAGTCAGCCTCATCCAGCCTGGTCTATGACCTCGCTCAGATGCCCACAGGGACCACTGGCATCAAGGTAAAAGAACAGCTTGTAGGAATTTGCTGTGATGTTTTGAATGTCCGAAAAGGTTTGCTGATTTTCCTGTACCTTGTGTTTAGGTCCGGTACATGGAAGAAGAAAAGGTGTTCAGTATTGAGCAGGTCACTGCCATGCTGCTTACCAAACTGAAGGAGACGGCTGAGGCTGCGCTCAAAAAGCCGGTGGCAGACTGTGTCATTTCTGTAAACGAATCTCCATATTCACTCTCACTGTGACTTTATACCATTTTACTGTTAGACTTGTGATGTAATAATTCACTTCTGCATGATGTCCAATGAAGTTTACTCAGTTTATTGTATGATATGATATAGTATTTATGTAAGTATACCTGTTAGCGGTTACACATTTTGTATAGGAGCTTCACAGTAAAACTTTGGCGAACATGCCGTGTTCTCTCTCAATTATTCTAGATCAGCCTTTATTCCACACTAAAGCAAAAGATGGTCCAAATCAACATTTCAATTTGATATGATTAGCAGTTATCTTGAATTGTTAATTAATGGCACCTGTAAATCCCACCCCCTTTCACCACTCACCCCGTCTGTTCTTTCTGATGCAGTAAATGGACAATGTTATGAGTTCGTTAATGTAAAGTAAAACCTATCAGTGTGTGTTCAACTTATCAATATTATATTAAATAATCTTACAACAAAGTGAAACATATAACTCTTTGTTTATAGCTCTGGCCGCCTTCAACCCTTTGAGTAGTAGAACAGCAGTAAACGTGTCAGTCGTGTCACCTTTATGTAATATTAACATACACACACACACCTGTCTGTTTGTATGTTAGGGGTTTACTTTAGAAGTTAATGCTTGTTTTCTGCCCTCAGGTTCCCAGTTTCTTTACGGATGCAGAGAGGAGATCCATTATGGACGCAGCACAGATTGCCGGCCTTAACTGTCTGCGCCTCATGAACGAGACGACTGCAGGTAAATGATCCTGAGCTGTACCGCGATGGAATTTTAGTTCTAGAGTTCAGCGACATATCTGTGTAGTATAAATCTAAACAAGATTAGTTTTTGACTCTGTGTATGAGTAAGTAATAATAATGACCATGATGTACAGTGAGAGACGGCTGTGGTGTTCTTTTTTTTTTTTTTTTTTTTTTTTTCCATTTTATAAAAATAATGAAAAGCTGATTACAAAACTCATGATTAATTGTGAAAACGACTGTAAAACTGATGCAGTTTGCTAAACTCTGATTTGGGTGGTGGCTTTTAATATTTTTTTTTTCCAATAAAGTTCTAACATTCAAACAAGCGTAAGCTTGTCTTTCTTTCGTAGTGGATCAGCAAATGTAGAATGATTTTACAGCAAAAAAAAGAACAGATAGATTAGATAAGGATCCTGAATTTATAAAACTAATAAAACATGTTCATCTTGGTGAGTGAAGGTCATTACAGTGTGTAAACTCAGAGGGTGGTCTACAGCTGATGTATTTATGGTGCTTAATTATCTTTATTTCAGTTGCCCTGGCATATGGCATTTACAAGCAGGATCTGCCCGCCCCTGAGGAGAAACCCAGGACCGTGGTGTTTGTGGATGTTGGTCATGCTGGCTATCAGGTTTCTGCTTGTGCCTTTAACAAGGGGAAGTTAAAGGTAAAGAGACATGAGGCTTTTTTATACCAATTTCTTCTTTATTTTTTATTTATTTAGTTTATTTATGCTACTGTTAGTACGAATCACATTACAAGTGTATGTGATATTTTCTGCCAGGCTTCACTAGTGTAGGAGTTGAGCAGTAAAAATGGACAAATCTCTCGGTCCATCTGTCCACCTCCGCTCGCTCCTTAGCAGCATCGAGTGACTCTGTCAAGACAAATAGAGTAAACTAATATGAAAATATGCCCAAAAGTTTATTAAATGTGGCTGAACAAACATGATGGTAAATAAATAAGTAGAAATCAAGGTTCCAAAGCTTAATGTCACATAAAGTACACAGTGGTGGGTTTTGTTACTTTACTGTAATATTTTACAGTTTTAGATTATAGTCCTTGTGTGTGTTGTGCTATGTATATTGTTATGTGATGGTTTGAAAACGGTCTCCTGCAGGTCCTGGCCTCTGCGTTTGACAGTGGGCTAGGTGGTAAAGACTTTGATGAGGTTCTCGTTCAGTATTTCTGCAAGGACTTTGCCAGTAAATACAAACTGGACGTGCGGTCGAAGCCTCGCGCTCTGGTGCGCCTCTATCAGGAGTGTGAGAAGCTGAAAAAGCTCATGAGTGCCAACTCCTCTGACCTGCCGCTCAACATCGAATGCTTTATGAATGACATCGACGTTAGTAGCAAACTCAACAGGTCAGTCTCCCAGCAACCCTTAATTTAACAAGTTATGTGGGGTAAATCCGGCTCTGACTCCATCTGGGGTGGGGTGGGGGGTGTCGGTTATGTTTGTATTCATCCTCAAATGTGCTGCATGCTGTAAGCGGCTGCTTCAGTTTGAAAACCGCGGCTAAAAATAACTTGATGATGCTGTTATTCCAGAGGCGCGTTTGAGGAGATGTGTGCGCCACTGCTGGCTAAAGTGGAAGGACCTCTGCGTAGCGTGCTGGAACAGGCCAGTGAGTAAAACCTCACTTCCTCACCTCTCATAGTTTATTTTAAACACTGAACCTGACACCTAAGTTTTGCCCTTCGCTCTTCTCTAGAGCTAAAGAAAGAGGACATTTACGCAGTGGAGATCATCGGTGGTGCCTCTCGGATCCCCGCCATCAAAGAGCGAGTCAGCAAATTCTTCGGGAAGGAGCTGAGCATGACACTAAATGCAGATGAGGCAGTGGCCAGAGGTTGCGCACTGCAGGTCTGTGACTCAGATCACCAGTCTCCTGTTAAATACTGCATCATAATTCCTTACTTATCATTCCATGAGGGGGACAGTATGTCATCCTTCAAACAAAACGACCGACTGTAATTACTTATGTATTGAACCAAATTTAACCACAGACTTCATGGAAGGTTTATCGGAAAGTTTATAGGTCTTTAAGGATGGCCAAAGAGAAGTTATTTGAATTCTTATATTGATTTGAAAGCAAAATGAATCAATACTATGATCATAAGTCAAAAGGAAGATTTATTGGTGTGTATGAAATAATTTTAAACTGAAAAATGCTGGAGTGTTTATCTGGCTAGGAACGTGATCGTTATTCAAATTCAAATTCAAGTTTTATTGTCACATACAAATTATACACAGTACAATATGTAGTGAAATGCTTAGTACGACTGTCCAAATGTAAAGAATAAACTATCAAGCAGCAAGAACAAAAGAACAATAATTAAAATTTTAGAAGAAAAACTTTACAAGGAAAATAACCTTTTTTTTTATTTTTTTTTTTACAAAAAAACATTTTAAAGGATTTAGGTCAGCTTAAGAAAAGGACAATAAGAAACAATATATTGAATAAATTAAGATGTACGTGTGAGAGAGAATATAGCTGTATATATAGGCCAGGTCTACTCCAGAACATGCATTTGGGAATGAAAATCGTTCCAGGTTGTTTGTAACTGTGAGGTTTACACCCCTATTGATTATTTAAAAATAAACAGCCTGTGTGTGTAAAAGAGTGAAATCATTTTGCATTGCTTAACAGCACCAGTTTAATTATAAAACACTACATTTAACTGCACGTATAATTCTTTTAAAAATTGATGGGATTAAAATTAACTAGTTGGTGTGTGTTATAATATTGGATATGTTATTAATTCAGATCCTCATTGATTTATTATTGTGAGTTAAATGCTGTAGTGTAGCTGTAATTGACTGGAAAATATGCACACAAATATATACAGCACACAAAACATACGTGTACAAAAATAATGCAAAAAAAAAAAAAAAAACCCCTTACAAAAACATTATTCTAACTTCATCTGAAGTTTTAAAATCGTCTCTTAAATACCCCATTCATGGTGATTCTGAGAAGCTTTATTTATTAACAAAATAATGAATAATTTGAGTGCATCTCAAAATGCAAAGCCAACTTTAAACCACAATTCTGTCTAAAATTGTCTGCATGTGTTGCTATTTTTATATTTTCACAAAAAGTACCAATAATTCTACTACTGTACTAAGTATGTAAGCAGTGACTAAACTGGATGTATGAACTTATAAGCATGTTGAGTGAATTCAGACTAAATCTTATTGTTTCTTGTTTAAACAACACCTTTGGAATGATGGATGTGTGGAGGGTCCTGTTGTGTGGTTTAGTATTAGCAACCTCCAGTGTTTTCTTGGTGATGAAGTAAGCATATACTGATGTTTTTCTTTTCCCCTCTCAGTGTGCGATTCTGTCTCCTGCCTTCAAAGTGCGGGAGTTTTCCATCACAGACGTGGTTCCGTATCCCATCTCTCTGAAATGGAATTCATTAGCTGAGGAAGGCTTAAGGTTATTAAATGTGTTTATACATTCTGTATTTTTATTGATGGTCCTACTTCTTGGAGAATAATGTAAGGTAGATGAATTTCTGTAAAATTTATTTATTTTTTACCTGCAGTGATTGTGAGGTGTTCCCTAAAAACCATCCTGCACCTTTCTCTAAAGTGTTAACCTTCTACCGCAAGGAGCCTTTCTCCCTGGAGGCCTATTACAACAACCCAAAGGAGCTGCCGTTTCCAGATCCTAACATTGGTACAGTCAACCTCATGCTTTTCTTAATTCTGTCTGAACTCAAACAAATAATACTGCTTGTTATTTACACTGAAATAAGTTAAATATAATTAAAATTTACACTTAATCCGAAATCAAAAACATTTTGCTATAAAACACCAAAATTTTATAGTCACATACCATCCTCAACAACAACGTGGCTTCAGCTTACGCATATTTAGTAAACTAGTGTTTATTAAATATCACTGACAGTTATTCAACATGAACAGTATTTATAAGATTAGATTAAATTTAAGTTTATTTATTTATTAAATCAGCCAGTTTTTTGGGATTGACCAGTGCTGCTGCTTAGTCTTAAATGGGACAAATTATTCCTTTTCAATCCATACATGGGGTGGATACTTTACTTTTCTCTTGAGTCATCATATGAAGTTGATATTTTTCTGATTGGACAGAAAGATCACTGGGTATGACCGTGAACATGCAATATAGGTAAAAGTCTGGGCTAATTTAACTCTGAGGGATAGACAGTATTTAACAATCCACACATCGCGTTTTTTCACAGTGACCACAAAGTGCAATGTTACTCACATGAGGAGAAGCATGCTGAACTAAAATTCCTGAAAAAAAACTGAATTCCTACTAAAAAAGCTTTTTTTTTTTTTTTTTTTTTTTTTTTTTTTTTTTTTTTTTTTTTGGTTAATTTTCTTCATTCCATCCAGGTCAGTTCACTATTCAGAAGGTGTTGCCTCAGGCGTCAGGCGAGTGTTCTAAAGTGAAGGTGAAGGTGCGTGTGAACTTGCATGGCACGTTCAGTGTGTCCAGTGCCTCCTTGGTGGAAGTGCTGAAGACTGCAGAGGGAGAGGAGCCTATGGAGACAGACATCGCTGTTAAAGAGGAAGAGGTAATGCCCTCCCATGAACTTAAGATTTGAAACACACTTTTGAAGCCAGGCCGACTCAACACAAAAATATGTGCTCTGCTAAACAAGAAGAGAAACCGTGGCATGTTTAAACACTGCTGAATAAATAAAGCATGGCTGAAAGGTCTGTCTGCATCTGCATCAGTGTGGGACTTGTTCTGATTCATTATTTTACTTAATTTCTGCAGGACTGTGTAACTTCATTATTCATGTAACTAAAGATGCACTGATTAATTGAAGGTTGACCAGAACTGGACTGTTTTCCTCCTGATGGGCACTGAACAGCAATCAACCTTTTAGCTTAAATATTATCGGCTTTATGAGCAGATTTTATCCATGTCCTTAAATCGGTTTCCGTGGACATATTCCTGTGTCCCCCAGGCCTCCCCTGTGGCACTGTGTGCATGTGATCCCTCTATGTCAGTATTTGTGTGTGTGTGTGGGGGGGGGGGGGTGTTTGTGCACGTTTATGCCACGTTATCCTCTTGACTCCATCAGTGCGATAAGATGCACATATAAAGTACTGTAATGCATATGATTTCCTGGTGTCCAGAGCCCAGAGAACACAATTGGTGCATCTTTTTGTAATGTATTGTTACTTTTTTGTTTGTTTATTTGCTTAATAAAGAACCAGATGCAGGTGGATCAGGAGGTGCACAAAAGCCAGAACGAGGGCCCAAAAGAGAATGTTGAAAAGAAATCTGACGCTGAGGACATGGAGGTATATAAAAGGGTCTAACATGCATACTGATGGATTTGCGTTCATTTGCGCGCGCGTGCACACACACACACATACATACACACACACACACACGGGCACATTCTCCTCAGCTCACTCTGCGGCTTTACTGACAAACCTTTAACAGGTGCTGTTAGTTTTAATTGCTCCTGCTGTCTCTGCCTATTTGTCCTCGTTGGTTGTTCTCTAAGCTGTGCACCTGATTCTTGTGACCTCATTAATCCGTTATAGTTAAACAGTACCTTTTTTTTCTTTTTGGTTTTTTTTCTGTTGTCTCAAAGGTTTTTCACCATGATCTATTTTGTGTTTTGGACATTGGAAAGTTTACTGTTTATTGCGGATACTCTGTTTCGTTGAGGTAACCCCCCTGAATTTGCTGAAGAGATCTTTTAGGAATTTCAGGTTGAGGTGTGTTTTCCAAGTCAGAGATCAGAGTTTATGATGTCTCTGTGAATGAGTGTGAATGAGACCTGCCTCAAAGTATGTGATAGAATAACCCATGAGCAGACTAGTCTGAATCAGGAAAAACAACAGTACCTGTCCAAGAAATAAATAAATCCGTGTCATGCTTAGTACTTTGTATAAGATCTTGTGCTGAGGGGGGTATGTGACATACTCTGAGCAAGTTTAAAGTGTCCATCTTCTGTTTTCCTGTATGGTCACAGGCCTCTATGCTATAGAAAAGAAGCAACTTGTAATTTAAATATTCTTGGTTTGAGGAGGTCTATTAAGAGATATGGTGTAAAACAGTGTTTAAATAAGAGCACTCGGTGAGCACAAACCTCCTCCAAGTGCAGCAATCACCCATATGAACCAAAATGTCAAAACTTGTCCTGTCTCACAATGTTAAAGAATCCTTTAAATCTGAATCATCTCCACAATCGAATGAATTCTTCCTTGTCCAAAGCCCGTCTGTGGTAGAAATTTAATGAATTAACATTTCTCACAACAGTTCTCTCTCTCTCTCTGATGGTAAAACGCCCCTTTTTAGTAGAGGTAAAAAAACGCCAGCCATTTTATTTCTGCTGCGCCTTTATTTATTTATTTATTTATTTTTAAACCTTCAGCAGTATGGTTAACATGTTTATCATGAGTTAATTCATTTTGTAAAGGAAAAGACTTTGCTTTGTTATAAATTGCATTTTTTTGTTTTGTTAACACTTCCTCCTCCCCCCCCCCCCCCCCCCACCTTTTTTTTTTTTTTTTTTTTTTTTTTTTTTTTTTTTTTTTTTAGACTGAGGAAAACAAACAGGAGAAGAAAAATGATCAGCCCCCACAGGCCAAGAAACCCAAAGTGAAGACAAAGACGGTAGAACTGCCGATTGAGAACAGCCTGCACTGGCAACTTGCAAACGATCTGCTCAATCTGTTTGTGGAGAATGAGGTATTGACGAATAAATCACAAGCACCCGAGAGCGCCAACATCATACCCTCCCTCACTAATCAGTTTACTTATGAAAACATGGAGATCTTAATATCTATCTCAGCTTAAATGAAATTTGTTTAATAATCCCTGTAATGGTCTTTGGGTTACTTTAAATCTGATGTTAAATGAAAAACCAGTGGCACTGATTGACATGTTTTAATTTCTTTTAATCTGTTTCTAGAGAATAATATGGCTCGGTTTTAAGTGAAAAAAAAAATCCTTTTTCTAGTGATGTTAGAATGTAAATATGGGGTGAAGTGTGTAAAGTGGAAGGTCTGTAGCTGTAAATTTCTGTGCAATTCCAGATCAAACTTTATTATAAGGTTTTTTATTTTCAAACAGAACATCATCCTTCACTAAATGATCATCATTCAGATGCTGCTTTTAGGAAAAAATGTCCTCCTGATTGTTTAATATTGTTTGTGTGCTCAGGGGAAGATGATCATGCAGGACAAACTGGAGAAGGAGAGGAACGATGCTAAGAATGGGGTAGAGGAGTACGTGTACGAGATGAGAGACAAACTGCACGGTGTACTGGAGAAGTTCGTCAGTGAGGCAGTAAGTCTGTAAACCACATCATTTATAATTAACGTTGTGAAAAACTTTATCACTCCTACCTGCATTAGTAACCTGTGCTCATGTCCTTGTTTAGGATCGAGACACTCTGAGTCTGAAACTTGAAGACACAGAAAACTGGCTGTATGAAGAAGGGGAAGACCAGCAGAAGCAGGTGTACATCGATAAACTGGCAGAGCTGAAGGTAAACACATGTTTTCATTGCATTAAAAAGAACCCGCTCTTTAAATAGCAGAAATGAACATGGTTTTCTCCTCATGTGTAGAAACTCGGCCAGCCCATCCAGGAGCGAGCGATGGAGGCGGAAGAGAGACCGAAAGCCTTCGAGGAGCTCGGGAAGCAGATCCAAAAGTACATGAAGATTTTAGAAGTGTATAAAGCAAAGGTACAGATTTATTTATAACAGGAAAAAAAAATCACTTTCTTTAATTTCTTAAGGAATCTGATAGAAATAAAAATACGTCTTTGGTTGGTACTGCAGGATCAAATCAGCTATTATTTTAACACTATTAAAAAAAACAACATTTGGTGCGAATTCAGAGTGGCTCGAATACAAGCGAACAGCTTCAAAAGCAGTTCGACTCTTTTTGATTGTTTTTGACAGAGGAACGCGCATCTCATATCTGTTACATTTGTGCCAGGATCTGATTCTTTGGGATGTATTACAGGGGACATATGGGGAAATATA
>JAQMYF010000026.1:416574-423796 GCA_030014195.1 Neosilurus mollespiculum
AGCAACACATAACAGCCAATAGGCATCAACTCAGCAATGTGGCACGCAATCTGTGGTGGGCAGGCAAGGACACGGGAACACCACCCAAGACATATTCCATCACTATAATGCTCTGCTCAGGAACTCCACTACAGTATCTCCACATATATCTAAAATAAAATAGCTCACCATCTCTTTACTATCTAGAGACACAGGCTAAATAACACTGGGCTAAATAACACTGGGGTAAATAACACTGGGGTAAATAACACTGGAGTAAATAACACTGGGGTAAATAACACAGGGGTAAATAACACTGGGGTAAATAACACTGGGGTAAATGACACTGGGGTAAATAACACTGGAGTAAATAACACTGGAGTAAATAACTCTGGGGTAAACTGCACTGGAGTGAATAACACTGGAGTAAATAACAGTGGAGTAAATAACAATGGGGTAAGTAACACTGGGGTAAATAACACTGGAGTAAATAACTCTGGAGTAAATAACTCTGGGGTAAATAACTCTGGGGTAAGTAACACTGTGGTAAATAACACTGGAGTAAATAACTCTGGGGTAAACAGCACTGGGGTAAACAACACTGGAGTAAATAACACTGGGGTAAGTAACACTGGGGTAAACAACACTGGAGTAAATAACACTGGGGAAAGTAACACTGGGGTAAATAACACTGGGGTAAATAACACTGGAGCAAATAACACTGGAGTAAACAGCACTGGAGTAAATAACACTGGAGTAAGTAACACTGGGGTAAATAACACTGGGGTAAATAACTCTGGGGTAAACAGCACTGGGGTAAACAACACTGGAGTAAATAACACTGGGGTAAGTAACACTGGGGTAAATAACACTGGAGTAAATAACACTGGAGTAAAAAACTCTGGGGTAAATAACACTGGAGTAAATAACACTGGAGTAAAAAACTCTGGGGTAAATAACACTGGGGTAAACAGCACTGGTGTAAATGACACTGGAGTAAATAACACTGGAGTAAATAACACTGGAGTAAATAACACTGGAGTAAATAACACTGAGGTAAATAACTCTGGGGTAAATAACACTGGGGTAAATAACACTGGAGTAAATAACACTAGAGTAAATAACACTGGGGTAAATAACACTGGGGTAAATAACACTGGGGTAAACAGCACTGGTGTAAATAACTCTGGGGTAAATAACTCTGGAGTAAATAACTCTGGGGTATAAATGGATCAATTTTCATTGATCCATTTAACCTACTAGGCCCTGGGTCAAGGTGGGGTGCAACCCGGACAGCTCGCCAGTCCATCACAGGGCCAACAATCACACCCAGGGGCAATCGAGAATATCCAATTAGCCTAATGTGCATGTCTTAGGACTGTGGGAGGAAACCCATGCAAGCACATGGAGAACATGCAAACTCCACACAGAAACACCCCAGCCAAGCCCGGGACTCGAACCCAGGACCTTCTTGGTGTGAGGCGGACGTGCTGACCACTACACCACCGTGCTGGCCTCATATTCATCTACTGATCTCAAATCCAAATGTCTTGAATATTTTGCATAATCAAGACGACAGGTTTGTATTAACATTCCATGTTACACCACCCTGATGGAAAGTCCAGGAACAAACCTCTTCAGATATCAGAACCTTATTTACACCTTACAGAGTTAGCTAGACCTTATTTATATTTATATTTAGAGTTGGAGCCTCATCCAACATTACAGAGTTCATCCATCAGTTCCAGGTTCTCAGACCATGGAAGAATATACAGAGCAAGTATAAACGTTGGGTTACATTCATTCCTCTCCTGTTTGGACTGTTATTTAAGGAAAAAGATCCCAGAACCCGGTCCTACAGATCATCTTACATTGTGGATATCCTTCACCTCAGTCACCTCAGTGCTTTTACAGCACAAACAAGGCTCGACACAGATTTACATAGCACCTGCACCCTCATACCGTTCAGGGAGGAAAATGCAAAACATCCTTTATTACCACCTCCGGAAAAATCTGGTCATGTCACATGGATGATTAGCGCCTTCTCAAGCAAATGCTTCCTGAACCATTCATTCATTCATTCACTCACGTTTGCCGACTGACTTAATCGTACTGGGTCGCGGGAGACTGCAGCCTGTAACAGCAGACACTGGGTGAAGGTGGGCTACACCCTGAACAGCTCACCAGTCCATCACAGGACCAACACACACACACACACACACACACACAAAACCATTGACATACACACACACACCTAGGGCAATCTGGAACAACTGATTAGCCTAATGTGCATGTCTTTGGACTGTGGGAGGAAACTGGAATACCCAGAAGAAACCTTTACAATCTTATGAAGAATTTGCAAACCCAAACACAGAAACACCCTCGCTGAGCCCGGGACTCAAACCCAGGACCTTCTTGCAGTGAGGCGAATCACTACACCCAATCAGATGAATTCTGTCCAGTGTATTGTGGGGTCTCTACCAGCACACTTCGCTCGGTCTGTAGAACTGCCGGAGATCCCTGCAATAAATGAGTGGATGAGGGGAAGAGAATAAACTTTGGAAGAAGTACATTTAGATACAATGAGCAGTGAGATGATCTAGGATTTTACCAGATCTCATCCTGGGCCACACTCAGGTCAAACGTGTGTTCTGGTTTGATTCCCATGTTTAGACACTCGTTTTATCTCTGCTGCATTAATCAGATGATCGTTGTTTGAATTACACCTTATTGTGTTTGATTCCTTTCTGCTCTACTACGTTCAGATTTGGATTTGTGAATTGTATCCCTGGAATTTTTATTTATTTTTTTAAATAAAAAGCTTCTGGACTTGGATCCCCTCCCGGCTTCTGAGTCCTAAAAACCTCCATGGTTTTATTATGCAGTCTGGTAAACCTGAAGCCTGGAATAGCTGTGATATTTAGATTAATCTCATTTGCATTGTAAATCATGGTTTGAAAAATGGTACTCCATCTCTGTGGGATAAATCCAGGCCAAAGGGAAGTGGTACACACACTTGGAGCGGAAACCTGTGCGGTTGCCTGACTGTTCTTCAATTTCAACACCGGACGCGTTCAGTACATACACTCCTTAATCCTGAAACTTAGCAAAGGACAAGATACAGAGGCGGTATAGGTGTAAGGTCTGAAAGGAGGTGTGAGCATCATGGCAGCTTCACCTTTGCTAAAAAGGTTTCGTTTCTCCTCTGCTGTTTATCAGCAGATATTCTTTAATCCTGGAGGGAAGTGATGACACATTCATTCATTCATTTTATAAGCCGCTTAATCCTAATTAGGGTCGCCGGTGATTTGGAACATCCATCTGTTATACTCCATCAATAACCATCACAACTCTTTCACTGTCATCACAGAAATATGAACAGGTTAAAGATAAGTAATCCCATCCGTACGCCTGTAGCACCAAGTGACAAAAACTTTCCTACCGACTGCGGCTCGGTTTGGAGGAACGAAATCGCACACCAGCACTTTCTAGAGGATCGGGACTTATCCCGATGGACTGCTTCCAGCCTCAGAAACAGCATTCACCACTTCATGAGTCATACCTATACCGATCACCAAAAAACCCCAAATCTCTTCTCATACCCACATCACCCAGACAATGAGGGGTTATAACCAAATACCCACGTAAACAAGCAGTAAACTGATCAAGCTCTAACATGGCAGTACACACTTCACCACCGTTCTGGAGCCAGACGTCCCGCTGGCTTTATTAGGTGACTGTAAACTAGCTGTCCGGGTCCCAGATTAGGTTAATTATTTTCCTTACTTCTGCCTCTCTCTTTTCCAGCCTGGGAGCAAGGGTCACCTGTGACTTATTTACAGTCCCTCCTTGTGCTAAGAAGTCTGATAAAGAGAGAATGAGGTGCAGAGGGCAGCCGCCGCTCACGACCGGAGATCACTGGGTGGTGTTGGCAAGTAGTGCTCAGCCCGGGCCAACGTTTTTTACAGGAGGTATGAACCATAAAGTGTTAAACGATGCTGTCTACTCCCCGGCAAGAGCAGTCTACTAAACCCGACCTCCTGCTGTCCTGCTACCGAGAGTCAGGAAAAGAATAGAACTTTTACAGCAGTTTGGAAAGTTAGAAGTTTTATGATAGAAACATAATGGCTTCGAAAACATTGCTCTGTATTATATTTTATATTCTGAGTCCATTTCATATTAATTTTAACAGACGCTTAACCCTGAACTGCTGACATCCTGCGTTTGGTTGTGAAAGTGGAAATGTTTGTGCTGTATGCTGTTCGCATAAAGAGAAATCAACAACTGTTTCTGCGTTGTATCTGATAGTAGGAAATCGTGTTCGTAGTTTTCTCTGCTGGTTCTAAATTGAAACCTGTATTTTAAATCTCTCTCAACGGCCAGAAATATTGTTCTTCGAAACATGCCTCAGTTTTGTGCGGGTTTGTGACCAGTCTTCCTTCTTCAAAAATAGACCACAATCAAGTCTTATTGTAATTTATACTCCGCTTCCAATCTAACCGCACTTCAAGCCTCTGTTTCTATTTTAGAATCTTACGGCTGAAAGTCCATTTCTGATTTTCAGTGCTGCTCAAACTATAATTTTCCTTAAGCCGGGCTCTGCAGGACGGCTTTTTGTGAAGAAAGTATAACAATCAACGGGGGCCGGATGTGACTGTGGAAATTATTCATTAACAAAGAAATACAATTTCATGTCCTGGTTCTGGGACATTAGTCACTCACACAGAAGTAAAATGTGTTTTTTTCCTCCACTGGAAGCACAGGAAATAGTGAAGAAGGAATGGTCAACATGAGTTTTTTTCTGGTTTTTCTCCCCCTTCCTCCTCTTTCCATTTTGCAATAAAAGACACAGGCAAGAAAGATTTGGAAACAGAACAAATTGCTCAATGAAGCAGTCTCTTGGCCTCTTGTTTAGAGTGGTTGATGTTTATGCCCATGCGAGAGAGAGGCCTGACCGTGTTTGCCCCAATCCACAAGCCGTTCTATCCTCCTCTGGGACACAAGCCATGTGCTTTAGAGGAAAACCACACAAGAGAGAGAGAGAGAGAGCTAGCAGGGGGTTGAATGTTCCAGAAAAAGCCTGGCCACTGTAAGCCAAGACACCAGCTAGAAACTCAAACTGGATGTGGTGAATAAGTCAAATTACGGAAACGGAGAGGGGAAACCTCAGAGTGAACTGGAAAAGAAATAGTAAAAGGAAGGCCATATTTGTTTTATAACATGCTTTTCTGAGTGTGGAGAAGGAAAGAGAGACGCTCTGCATGCATTAAAAGTTTCAGTTTAATCAGTGCGATGGGTGCTTACTCATCTGCACTGCATTAAGAACAGGCCGAATAGGTGGAAGAAGAGCTCTCAATTAGCTTGTGTCTGTATCCACGTAGGAAAAATGGCAGATGTCTTTTTTTTTTTAGGAAAATAATTTAAGGAAAAGCAGTGCTGGCTCCATAAGGACTACATCACTGGCAGTTATAAAGGACAGAGACCGCTAACAGCTTCCTCCTCACTCCATAACAAACAGCGAGGGGCTAGGCCCCTGAGGCTTCCTGTGTCCCACACACAGCCCACAAATAAACACAATCATGTTCTTTAACCGCTCAGCTCCTTCCCCTCGCACACTCACCCGCCCTCACTTTCGACGAAGAACCGGGGGGAAGATTCGGGCCAAAATGGGCAAAGTGAAAAGAGTCACTGGGGTAAACGCCTGTATGGAGTTGACAAATGAAAACAGAAGGGCAGTTCAGAATGTCACATAATACCAGCCCTAAACGGATAATCCAGTGTCTCACTTCAGGAGTGTCTCGTATAATCCGACTGCTCCCCGGAGCTCAGTGTTCTGTAGCATTAGCTGGTAACTTCTCCACATTCTTCTGGCTTAAGCTACACAGAGAGAGCCTTCTGTTTATCAACTACTAATGCAAACTGTTTTCATCAGAGCCATTTGGGTGGATTTGTTTGTTTTATTGTGTTTACTGTATATAAAATATATGAATTTTTATTCCTGAAACATGGTGAGTTAATCTTTAATCACAGTTCAGTAAAGCTGCCTTTATATCCTGATAGAAATCACGAAAACTGAGAACAAAATTGCTCCAGAACATGTAGGAGTAATTAATGCTGGTGATGCATACCCACCAATTACTTTTAAAGGACTAGTCGTCATCTAATTAAACAGATTTAGGTTGCAGTCGACTTCTCATCTTCTGTGTAATAGTTTGTGGCAGAAACCAGTTCAAAAACTTTCTAAAATGTCACCATGAGACAAGAGCTCTGCACAAAGGAACACCAGAACTGTAATCCATCTGTAATTATTTTAACTGGCAAGTTCTCATGTAATTTCTTATCCTCACAAAAATTCAACTTAATGTACATGACCTAAAAAAATCATGAATAGAGTTCTATTTACTTGGATGAGGTTTACACTCCTATATATTTAACTAATTAATGTTCAGGAGATCAGGGCTCAGGGTTTATCTTGGGAATCAGGAGTGAAAGTCTGATTTATACATTTAATATACGACACAGAAATGCCACCATGGTTCGTCAGGATAACTAACAATTACGCACCGAAGGCAAGGTTATAAATCTGTAAGTCTTTACATAAATATGTGGATAATAATAAAAAAATAAACAGCACAATTTTTTTTACCTTTTGTAGTTTTTTGTGTACTGATTAACACTCTGTACTAAATGATCTAAAATTAACATACAAAAACAGCACTAAATTCCCCAGTCCCGATGTTCCCCAGTCCCGATGTTCCCCAAGACCCAATGTTCCCCAGACCCAATGTTCCCCAGTCCCTATGTTCCTCAGACCCTATCTTCCCCAGTCCTGATGTTCCCCAGACCCAATGTACCCCAGTCCCGATGTTCCCCAGTCCTGATGTTCCCCTGTCCTGATGTTCCCCAGTCCCTATGTTCCCCAGACCCTATCTTCCCCAGTCCTGATGTTCCCCAGTCCCTATGTTCCTCAGACCCTATCTTCCCCAGTCCTGATCTTCCCCAGACCCTATGTTCCCCAGTCCCTATGTTCCCCAGACCCAATGTTCCCCAGACCCTATGTTCCCCAGTAACTATGTTCCCCAGTCCCAATGTTCCCCAGTCCCTATGTTCCCCAGACCCACTGTTCCCCAGTAACTATGTTCCCCAGCCCTTATGTTCCCCAGACACTATGTTCCCCAGTCCCTATGTTCCCCAGACCCTATGTTCCCCAGTAACTATGTTCCCCAGTCCCTATGTTCCCCAG
>JAQMYF010000026.1:438849-462858 GCA_030014195.1 Neosilurus mollespiculum
AGCGCAATGCGGCAACCAGACTGCCATTCTGCTTGCTGTGATGCTGGACAAGACAAAAAAAACAAAAAAAAAAACAAAAACCTTAATGTGCATGTCTTTGAACTGTGGAAGGAAACCAGAGTAGGTACCCGGAAGAAACCCATGCACACATGAGGAGTACATACAAACTCCACACAGAAACACCTTTGCTGTGCCCGGGACTCAAACCCAGGAGCTTCTTGCTGTGAGGTGGACGTGCTAACCACTACACCACCATGGTGTCGCCCTTATCCTACGCAGTGAACCTTTAAATAATTTTATCTCTTTTGTAATGTTTATACACCAGACTTTTGGTTCATATGTACTTTGTATTTACTGCCGCTTACCCCGAACTTCCGTTTGCCAGATGTGGACCAGTCGTCCAGCGTCAGCTTGTTATGCGTACGGAATGTTCGTCTTTTGACGGCGTGATAACGTTGGAACACTCGTGAAAACCAAAAGATTTGTTGAATTGCTTTATAATGATTAGGAATTTCTTCCTTTTGCAGTAACAGTAAACTTTTTTCAGTCTAAAGTTGTGGATTTGTTTGCGAATGAAGTGGAGGAGGTTGTACGCAGTGGAAGGACAGGGGCCCAGGACTGGCTGAGTGGTCTGCAGCTGTCCTCCATGTGAGCTTGCTGCATTTATGAAATGTCGTTGCGGTTGTGTCAGCCTGTGCACCAGAGAAACCATTTGGCTTTTGACAATGAGCTCTGCAGGAATGCACTGCCGCTGAGGCCAAGTGGGCGTGACGTGTCTGTGATATTGGACGCCAAGTTCAGCTGGCTCTGGTTCCTGCGGCACCTCGGGGGACTCAGCCGAGGGGCTGTTTTTCACGCAGCCTGGAGATGATAAGCAAGCCTTGTGTGTGTGTGTGTGTGTGTGTGTTTGGCATGCTACATCTATCCTGAAGACATTGTTGTTTGAAGATTTCTAATAGGGATAACAGTACAAAGTTATTGCAGCCTTGAAGCTTTAAGCTGGTGTTTGTGTGCCGAAAGTTCTTGTTGAACAAATTCCACTGCTGTTAAAAAACTCGTAGTTGAGTAATTCTGGAGCAGGGAGAGTGCAGGGCATTTCATCATGTGATACTGACAGGGAGGAATCTTTCCATTAGAAAATGGCATATTTATGTGAGCGAGGAGAAGTGCTCCTGTAAATCGGCCCTGCTACACAACCCCCCCCCCCCCCTTTTTTTTTTTACAGCTGCGTTTGGAGCACTGCAAATTCATTTGGGCCGGGTGTTAGCACAGAGTAGTCCTCTGATATAGACCGGCAGTAAACTGTGATAAGGAGTGCTTTTCCAGAGCTGTGCCATAGAGGGGAAATGATGCAAGACAGTAGTCCCTTTGTTTAAAAAGTTGGCCGTTTGGGTGCATGCCATGGACTTCAGAGAACAGAGGAGTCGAGCTGGTTTACTCTAAAACTTCTGGCCAACTGTCAAGTCTGTGTTCTGGTCCTCTGTGTTTCTGTTTCCTATTCTAGACTTGTTATTAGATATTTTAAAACTCACTTTGCTTAGTTAGAGATCAGGGCTATCCATATTTCCACCCGAACTTTAACGTACTTTAGGGAGCCACTGGTGGGGAGGCGGTGGGTGGTGGGGGGTGCTGCTGAATACCACAGGAGAAATGTCAAGATAGCATTTCCAAAAGCCATGCACTTGCTGTCCCCAAATCCCCAGTATGTGTATACACACACGCACACACACACACACACACACACACACACACACACACACACACACACACACACACATAGTCCAGTTCCTGTACAAGTAGGCTGTCCAAATCCCCCTGGCTTCACAAATCATTTAGCTGCACTCATGTTTGTCTCTCTGGTGCATCGCATTCATATTCAAGACAGTCGGAGAGAATGAACAAGAGGGAGGGGGAGAGGGAGAGGAAAAGGAGGAGGAGATGAGTACAGCACCAGATGTGCTCAGGAGTTTTGCAATATGTCATCTCTGTGAGAGGACGTTTTCTTGAACCAAGGCAACATGGATGAGTTCACTTCGGAAATGCAACGGCTGGTCTTGCTTTCCGTGTAGGCCAAGTTGTACAAAATGGCTGCATGACCCACATGACCCGGTTCGGCCCAGCGCCAGACACGGGACAAAAATTTCTGATTTTGTACCGACGGTACTAATTGTTCTGATTTAGACCTCATTAGCGCCAGCAATGCAGTCAGTAAGCACTTCTGCAATCAGAGATTTTATTTTACCTGCATGTTTAATTTGTGAGATTTTACATTGTTTATTTACAGTACATTAAACAAAAACTTGGAATAAAATAGAACTGTCATGACAACAAAGATTCTGCTGATTCCTTATAGGAAGGTCACGGGTTCAAGTCCTAGGCTCAGTTCGGGTATTTCTGTGTGGGGCTTGCATGTGCTTCTGTGGGTTTCCTCTGGGTACTGTGGTTTCCTTCCACAGTCCAAACACATGTACAGTAGGATAATTGGCTGTGTGTGTGTGTGTGTGTGTGTGTGTGTGTGTGTGTGTGTGTGCTATGATGGACTGGTGAGCTGTTCAGGGTGTACCCCGCCTATCCCAGAGTTGGCTGAGATAGGCTCCACCTCCCCATGACCTTAGTAGGATTAATCGGTTTGACAAATGAATGAAAGAATGAATGATTTATTATAGTGTAACTCATACATGGTTGTAGTGGAGTGTACTGTTACTGTACAGAACGTAGCTGGAACAGAAATGTGTTTCTGTCTATAGAAACCGAAATAAACATACTGCAGTCCGTTTGCAAATAACGATCGCATTTTCATTGTGTTTCTACTTTGGATAAAGCAGAAAAATGTAAATGAAGTTTTTAGTTTGAAATTTGCTCCCTGCCGTTATCATCCCAACCGCTGAACACAATGCTGCTTCCTGTGACTCAGGCTTTTGTTACTGATACGTACAAAAAAACGTATGTGATGTTGATACGCTGTGTTATAATGCACGTGAGACAAACGAATATTTTAAGCCAACAAGTTCGACAACAGGAGACAGGATGGATGTGTGTGTGTGTGTGTGTGTGTGTGTGTGTAAAACAGCCTCAGGCATTGACGAGTATTGCTGCTGAATAGCGAGGACTCTCTCCATTGAAAAGACGGCGAGCGGAAGAGCAGAAAGGGTGGAGCTATGGAAGTCAGGTGCACAGGTAAGAAGGAATAACAAAGTGCTTTACATGCCAGTGTTATGAAGTGAGAAAAAAGAAAATAAAAGTAGAAAGTGGTTCCAATGTCATGGGCTTCTGGTAAATCAGATGGGATTTCATCAGAACTGTGGCAGGGCAGGATAAGACTGGATCTTCCTGGGAGAGAATAATATACAAAAAAAATGTAAAATCTAGAAGTCCAATAACAGCCACTTGCTCTCTGAACCCCGAACACATCTAAGGCCCGTGTTCATGGGACCACCATAGACAAGCAACTGAACAGGGCTTGATTATTGAAATGAAGTCGCGTCATGAGTGTTTTATTATTTATTAATTTGTTCATTCGTCAAATCGATAAATCCTACTAAGGTCACAGAGAAGCTGGACCCTATCTCAGCCAACTCCGGGCAAAGGTGGGGGACACCCTGAACAGCTCACCAGTCTATCGTCTAACACACACACACACACACACACACACACACACACACACACAAACACACACACACAGCTATTCATATTCACACCTAGGGGCAATCTGGAACAGCCAGTTAACCTAATGTACATGTCTTTGAACTGTGGGAGGAAACCGGAGTACCCAGAGGAAACCCATGCAAACACAGGGAGAGCATCCAAACCCCACACAGAAATGCCTAAGCCCAGGAGTCAAACCGTTTTGCTGTGAGGCGGACGTGCCAACCTCTACGCCACCGTGCTGCCCTGTTTTGTTATAATGTTAAATTTAATTGTTACTGAGTTTAAAAGGTATTGAATTTATTTATTGATTTATTTTTTTAAATTCTGGTCCAAGTTGGCATGGTGGCGCAGTGGTTAGCACATCCACCTCACAAGCAAGAAGGTCCCAGGTTCTATTTCCGGGCTCGGGGAGTTTCTGTGTGGAGTTTGCATGTTCTGTCCATGTGCTTGCGTGGGTTTCCTCCAGGTACTCCAGTTTCCTCCCACAGTCCAAAAACATGCACAGTAGGCTGATTGGCTGTTCCAAATGGCCCCTAGGTGTGAGAGTGAGTGTGAATGGTTGTGTGCGATGGTCTGTCGAGCTGTTCAGGGTGTACCCCGCCCTCGCCCAGAGTCGGCTGAGATGCCAAAAAAAATTGTGAACATGAAACTCGAACCCTGGTTTTAAACTTTCTGTACAGATTTGTTTAGAGTCTGTAGCCGTGATCACTCCACCCACATCCAACTTCCTGTTTATTTCAATTCAAATCTGAGCATGAAGAACAAGGTGTGTTGTTCATTGTTTAAACTTCCAGTACAAGTTTCGCACCAGTCGTCCTTTTGTACTCATTCCACAACCTTCATTCATTCATTCTTTCATTCATCTTCAGTAAGCACTTTATCCTCGCCAGGGTCACGGTGAAGCCACAGCGACTCCATGGAAACACTAACAGCAGTCCATGGCAGGAGACTGTTCCATGATGATTTCTTGTTAAATGAACAGTTGTGTCCTGAAGACTGATGTGTTTTTATTGGGAAATGTTTCCTGTGAAAAAATCTGAAATGTCATATTTATATAATATAGAACAGAACAAATTCTTGTTTCCTTTCGGTCTGTCCGCATCCTGAATTCAATAAAAAGTCATGTTTAGGAGAAACCTAAAATCCAGATGGAGCAGAGTTATGTTTTATATAATTAAGATTACAGTATTGCTCCCCAGAATTCTAGGTTTGTGCTGGAAGCTCATGACCACACAGACACAGAGAGGAAGGAAAGTCACCACATAAACACAGAGGGGAAGTCTGGCTGGATTGTAGGTTTCTTCTTCGACCGAGTGCGCTTACAATATTGATCAGCAAAAAAGCCACTTGTTTTAGTTCTGAAGCCGTTTAACCGACTGAGAGAAGCACCATCGTGTTGTACTAATTATAAACAGAGCGAGAAGTTTAGCGGTTAGAACTTCAAGCTGCAAAAACATTGTCAGTTTGCTAAAGACCATCTGGTTGTATTATCCAATGTTTTCTCTCGGTCTATAGCCGTAACTGATTTGAAATCTAATATGTCCCATATCTTCAGCTGTTTAAAAAACCTTGGAGTGTTTAAAGGTAATTATACTTTAATCCAACATAACGTAACATCTGTGTGTAATGGAGGACCGAAGAAAAAAAGACACCACAACATTTTATATTTAACAATATATATATTTTTTCATTTCAGTTGTACATTCTGTTTTGACATAAGCTTTAATTCACACACAAAAGTAGGCATCTAAATAAATACTATATAAAATAGAACTTCAAAATAAATATATCTATAAAGGGACTTTTTTAATATGAGGGAGATTTTTTTTTCCTTTTCTTGCTATGTTTAAAACAAAACAAAACAAATGCACATTGCTCTTTCATCAACAGTAAGAATGCAAATGCAAAAGAAATGTAGAGAGCACAAGCCCAGGTTGGAAGGTTGCTCAGTTGGGGCAAAACCAATCATTTGAAAAGACTAGTGGACAAAAAAAGTGTACCTAAAAATTAAAATTAAACAAAACGTAGTCACAGCATCCTTTACACTTCTACATGGTGTTGTGGAAAGGAAGATCATTTCTGTAAAGGTCAGATTACTTTGCAGCAATGCAAACACCGTGGGTGTGGGTGTGTGTGTGTGTGTGTGTGTGTGTGTGTGTGTGTGTGCGCGTGTGTTCGGGAATGGCAGGGGTGGGGTGGTGGTGGAGGGGGGGTGGCCATGTAAAGGCTAGAAGTCTTGGAATAAGATGGAATGGAATGTTACTTGAGAGGGCTCTGTATCCCTCTCAGACATGTTCATGCACAGCAGCTGTACGTGTCAATCAAAGCACAGAAGATGTTTCACCATTTTAAGATGAAGGCAAAAATTAAAAAAAAAAAAAAAAGCAGTGGCCACAACAAAGTCATATAAATGGAACCAGGTTACACAGAAACAGCGTTCCTTCAGTGAGTTCAATTAAATCTACAGTTTCGGGGGCACAGAGGAACTGTCGCCATGCCTTTCGTGCTAATGAGGCATGGTTAGCATAAACAGAGGTATTTTTTATTGCCTGGCACACTTTTCTAAATGAAGTGCTTTTAATAGGAATACCTTTGCCTTCTACTGCACAACCACATAATTCTGACCCCCACCCACACCCAGCCCTCCCAAAAATATAATATTCATCTATATATATATACTTCTGTACTGAATTGTAATTAAATTGTACCATGCAACTCTTTAGGACATTTGAAATGCATCTTTAAGACAGCTAGTTTCTCAACACTATTTACAAGAGCATGTATCCTGCATAGTTCTAGTTCTAGAATATTAATGATACATTTGAAACTTTTCACCTATGCAACTATGCAAGCCTCCTCGCGCATCTCTACTTTGGCACCTATCCAAGAATTAGATTGCAAAGACTTAAACCCTAGCCTTTATACATTCAAGACTAAGAACAGTAGTGTTTTATTATTATTATTATTATTTTTATTATTATTATTATTATTATTCTGCTTTTCTGATTTGTGCAACAAAGATGGGTACAAACATCTGAATATATAATGTTAAAGGTTTGGATGAAATGAGCGTTGTGGGGAATTTACGGTGGGTTTCATCCCTCACGTCCAAGAATCTGAGTAATCAGAACACTTCGTACCATTCTGCAGGACTGGATTGTTAGATCCCAAAACTCTTTACCCACATCTACAAACTAGAACTCCTTTGGTAAATGATCTATAGGCCTAATTCTAAACAAATCACAAAACGTTGAATATAACAGTGAATCCTAGGAGTAGTACATCTGGAAGGAATTGGTTCATGGCAAGCTAGTAGAATTTCATTCATTTCAACTGTTGTACATGCATTTGTACATAACGCTGTGCTTATTTTTACTTTTGTAGGTGACTTGGTGAACGGTAGATATTTTTTGGGATAACTCTGAGTCGTGTGTCCGGTAGCTTATGCATGTTTTTTTTTTTTAATATTTATATATTTATGTAAAATGGTTTCATTTGTGTGTAGAAGTTCCTTATTAATCTGACTAGCATGTTGTAGTTACATACTATACATCATATGTATGTAAAAATTGTGCTCCCTGAGGTGATATCTTTTCTATAATAAATGAAACGGCTAATATTTGGAAGAAATATTGTGGAAGTTCACGTATGGTGACATGCATCTGAATACATGTGAAAGTCACTTGTTATTAAATCCCCACAAACCCGTCCCTAAGATGATGGACAGCGAGCTTTTTCTCTAGAGGTGAATACTGGGCTCTTGCTTATTTTCCAAAGCAGTGAATTGCCTTTATGGGTAACAAAGGAACCTGATGTCCTTTGACCAGAACAATGATGCCTTCTGTTCTTACCTCTAAAAAGAGAAGAAATAAGCTCTATAACAAGCTTATAAATGGGCATGGAGGTATAAAATCTAGTTATTTTGATTGAAACATGTTATCAGTCTGGAATGCACTGCAACCTTTTCTCGGTTCCAGATCCGGGGAGGGATTGCCAAAGTATAGAATGCTGTTGAATAGGTGATGTTTACTTTGACTGTTCCAAGCCACCCAAAGGCAAGATCACCAAAAGAAAAAAAGGGAAACATTTTTGCAGCATTCTGTGATGGCAAGTGTTTTAACTAGAGAGTGAAATAGCAGAAGGTTTTTTGATCCCACACAGAAAACCCCGACAGGAAAAAGAGGTCTAATCTCTTTGTAGTTAAACTCAAGATTTGCACCAGTCCTTCTAACAAACATCTTGACTGAACATTGTGGCATTACACTACAACAGTAAGGACCAAGTGTGAACCCTTTAAGTACCGTGATTTAGGGGAAGTACACAAGAAGGTTCTGGAGAAGGTTCTGCCACCTTCTGCTCAAAGTCCTTTCGTGGAGATTTCTTTTGGACATGACATCATGAAGCCTGCTTCTCCAGAGGGCAATTCTTGACCTCCGCAACCTTGCAGGCCTGAGCACTTTTGCATCGGCAGCCTGGGCGCCTAAGGCTATCGTAGCATTTCTGTGAGAGCTTGGCACAACCCACGGCAGGCAAATAGCACATAAGGCATGGCAGCACAAGTGAAACGGCGGCCATGAAGGACCAGCGTGCGCAGCAGTTTGAGTGTGAACAGGAACACGGCTTGTCAGCGCATGAGCCTTCCTCGTCCTCATCCTCAGTGCAGTGGTAGAACACGCCTTTGACTAGACACATGCAGGTGGCTGAGTCCACCAGGTTCTGGGCTGAGCACAAACACTCCTGATTGCACACCCAACATGAGGGAAGGGTCCGGGGCAGTGTACACTCTGTGCACCTGCACTTTCCACACTTTTCACACAAGGGCATATGGTTTTTCTCAGTTGGCAAGGCTACCCCTGTTTTTACATGCTGGGGTTTGGACCCCGTCAGCTTTGGTTGCTCTGTACCCAGGATCCTGGCATGGCCTCCACTGCTGGAATAAGAGTCCATCGAAGGGGTTGGCGCTGCATGCTCTAGTAAACGCTGATCGGATGAGGTGCTACTGCTGCTGCTGATGGAACTAGGCCGACCACTGAAGGAGATCCAGGGGTGGGTGGTGGCATCTGGGGCCTCGCAGCGGGACAGGTGAGGATGGTGTTGAGTTCCGAGCAGGATCTCCTGCCCCCTAGTGGCCACCTTTTGACTCGGAGGTTGCTGTGACACCACTGCAGGACTGTCGATGTAGTCGTTCTCTACATGTAAAGACTTCATCTGGTCAATAGGATAGATGGTCAACGGGTGCTGGAGCCGACCATAAGGGACCCTGCTGTCCAGCAAAGGCTGCACCATCATGGATGAAGAGACTCCAGGAATGTGGTGAGCAACCCTCGACTCCATCTGTAGGTTGTGTCCCTCATACACCAAAAAGAGCTCAGGTCAGCATCTACTAGCCCTGTAAAGACACCAGCATGACGTTAGGACTTTCATAAAAGCCGCACTCTGGTCTAAAACCACATTTTACATTTTCATTTTATTTTAGAAAACCAGCACCAAGCACTGTTTCCCAACAGAAGCAAGAACAAGGTTTTTAAAAGAGAGATCACATTTCTGAGCTTTGTGTTCATCTGAAAGTGATTTCTCAAATTCACACGGGATAAAAATCTACAAATTCTTACCATTGAACACCTTAAACATAAAGCGACGGGTTTTATCCCCAAACCTAATCCGGAACCACAAGGCAACCACGGCAACGTCAACGGGTTGTGCGACTCACGGAGGCCAGAAAAAACCTTCAACAACCGCAAACACCGCGATGTGAAGAAGCTCGAGCAGGTTTCAGCTAAATATAGAAGCGGAGATGAAACCCATGTTGAAGGCATTAACCCGCTGGAGTCTCTCCGCCCCGAACACTTCCATGTACCATCAGCCCTGAAAACCCAACCACAGATTTCATCAACATTTAATCTATCCGGAGTGCAGCAGCAGCAAGATTCAGGAGTATAACATGGAACCTGTTGCAGAGATTTCACTCGGATGAAGAAAACCAAAGCCTTGCGCATCATCATCATCATCATCACCATCACCACCACCTTCACTATGTTCAGCTGAAGATTGTACTTCTACTGCACTTCATCTCATTCACAAAAAAATCGAGCTAAAGTCGAGATCAGACTGGTTTCTCCACAAGGGGACAGTTTTATTGGTATTTATAAGCTATTATTATTTGAGAATCCTGCTAATTAAACATTCAAAATGATCAAAATAGACCACCAAGGAATACAGTTTACATTTCCGGTCTGGGATCCGGTTTCCACACCAGTTTTTGTTCCATGTACAAAGTAATCCGCGTTTTAGAAGTAAAATCTACAGACAGGAAAATCCGAGAGCTGCAGCAGATACAAGGAGAACAGTGTGTGTCTCTCTGGGAAACGGCTCTCCAGTACACACCGACACACACACCAACACACCGACACACACACCAACACACCGACACACACACCAACACAACACACCGACACACACACCAACACACCGACACACACACCGACACAGACACCAACTCAACACACAGACACACACACCAACACAACACACAGACACACACACCGACACACACACACCAACACAACACACAGACACACGCACCGACACACACACCGACACAACACACAGACACACACACCAACACAGCACACCGACACACACACACACCAACACAACACACAGACACACACACCAACACAACAGACCGATACAACACACGGACACACACACCGACACTACCGACGCTTTAATTCCCATCTCTCACATAAGGCATTTACGCAAAGCAGAAAGGACATCTTAACTGCCGTGTTCAAGCTTTCACGTTTTTACCCACGGTGTGTGTGTGTGTGTGTGTGTGTGTGTGTGTGTGTGTGACCCTGTGGTTATTTTGTAGTTAAATATTGACACGACGCGCAGGCAGCCTACAGACGCGTCGTTTTGCCAAAGTGCGACACGGACCGAGTTGGAGGAATCAAACTACACAAAATAATATGGACCCAAAAAGATTCTTCTCTTCGACACAAAAACGACCCAACAAACCAACGGTGTTATTTTAGAGTCATTTCCATGTTTTAGATGGAAGAGAAATGAAGACTTACTTGTTTTGGAGAGGAGCGCATTTTGACTCGGATGGTTCTGCTGGTATTTATATTCCGACACTAAAGCAGTAATTCCGCGTCGTAAAAAGCGGTGAAAGCCCAGTTTACAGATCCGGAGCAGCACGAGCGCAGTGTGCCGCACAGAGGACACGGGCTTCTGACACGATGTTGCAACTACATCAGGGGGACTGGCTTTTTATGAATGGGAGGGTTTGGAGACTTACTGCGCAGATGCTCCGGCTGAGGCTTTTTTTTTGTGAATGGGAGGGCACAACGACTCCGGACGCAAATGCGTGGGGGTTACACTTTTATGAATGGGAGAGCTCCGAGTCCCACTGCGCATGCGGGCATACGAGCGTTTCATGAATGGAAGAGAGAGAGAGAGAGAGAGAGAGAGAGAGAGAGATGGCGGAGGGGGAGCTTTTCGTCAGCTAGAGCAATGTCAGAGTAGATTACACCAGTAGGGCTGCTGTTTGTGCTTCTCTCTGATTAATGCTGCATGCGCTTGTGATTGTTACTGTGAGAGTGTTTACTGTATACTAAAAATAAATTACTGGAGAAAACAACATCATAATAACTGTTGACCTGATAAACACGAAGCTTTCATTCTGAATCAAACAGAGTGAAGGAAGGAAGACGAGGTTACGCGTTCTGTAAATCAAAAACATGAATCCAAAAGATCTGACCAATCTGTTCCAAGTGTCCATGACGCAGGGGTTTGCCTACGCGCAACGCACAACGGTGACGATACACAGGCTGCGCGCGCGCGTGTGCGTGTGTGTGTGTGTGTGCGTGTGTGTGTGTGTGTGTGTGTGTGTGTGTGTGGAGATTAATTTTTAGCTCGAGTGGAGTGTGTACTTTATCCTCGTTTGTGGAATCCAGCCGTGACTCGGGTTGAGGATCAGTATGTGCGTTTTTTTAAATCATGCTTTTGTCTTGACCTTTACATGAGAGAGAGAGGGGGAGGGGGGGACGGAGAGGGAGGGGGGGGGGTGCATGCGGGATCCACAAAAGAGCAGGATGTTGTTGCTTTGGGGTGAAACCGCGAGGAGGAAATGAGGGCCTTGTCCTTTGAGGAGCGGCGGTGCGACCCCGCGGTCCTCCTTCTGCCTCCGCGGATAAAGCAGCAGCGCGCGGCTTCACTAAAGCTGTCACAGGTTCACTGACGGCCTCCTCCGCGTTCGGGCTTCATTTCCATGACAACACAGACCTCGATTTCCTGACGAAAGCTAAATTCATTCACAAAACCCTCTATTCATATTCACTCCCTCCTGTGCCTTAACCAGGGAATCATTACCAAATCAAATCACCACGTGACCTGTACTACTCTATACACAGTAAATTAATCAGAGTAAAATTTACTCAGAGCCAAGAAATAAAATACTCTGTGTCACATAGCATTTAGTAATTCTCTAAAAAAGTCATTTTGCTCCCACTCTTTATTCAAGTCTGTTAACACTAGAACTACTTTGAAATTCTTCTCATCCATCTGTCCTGATTTACAGGCATTTTTACTGGATGTCACCACATCAGTGGTGCAAATGGGAACAGATTTATTTTTTAACAATTTAAGGAAATATCTGCTATTAACCAATCTTACACTATGCATAAAAGCAAGTACTAACAGGCCCATGGAAAGTTATAGGCATTATACACTCTAAAATTTATACTAATGAAACATGCAAACCAATCACCTTAAAAACCAAGTTGAATAAGAATTGTGTATTATACTAACACGCTTACTTAAACATCCAGTTCCTATTCCACTTAGTTTGGTTTATGAGGCAGCTGGTTTGCATGGTTTCTTTTTTAAGGAAGGTAAAATTACTGGTATTTACACTGTGTTATGAAACCTGTTGTGTTCTCCTCATTCTTCTGCAGGAGCCTAAAATCAACCTCCTTTACAGGCCGGACGGTTTCCTAAACCCACTGTGTATCTTTCTAACAGAATCACAGACTCTGATAAACTGCATAGTCCAGTTTGTTTCATTATAAGAGACAGAAGCTAAAAAGTGATTCAATAGTACCAAAAACAGTATATTTCATAGATAATTTGCTCTTTAGTCTTTCTTCACACCATTGACATTTTAGGAATATAAACACAGGGTATCTGACACTAAATAAACATATTGTCTGAACAGAAATTGTCTTATAATAAAACTCATAAAAGGTCTATACATATATAAAATGAACTGTGCTGTATGGCTATTACACTAACTTTCCTTGAATAAGGATTTGAAACTTTTCATTTGGGAATCTGTGCGGAGGTAGATTGTTTCCAACCCAACATAATAACACCGATCATGGTTTATGTATGATTTTATTGAGCGATGTGAGTACAGTGATTTCCAGTTCTGATTGAAGCTGGAGTCTAGACAGATGATGTTATAAGGTGCGAACAGCCCCCTTGGCTATTCTTTAAACGTGATGCTTTTCATTCAGTGCTAATGAGCTCAAACTGGAAATACGATTATCACAGAGGAAATAAGGGCGCTTTCACAGCTCCAATACACAGCAGGTCCCACTTTACTATGGAAATGACCCTCAGCAGGCTCTCACACACATTAACAGGTCAAACTGGTGAAAGGATTCATGTAATGCTTTTCTGTCAGCACAGTCATTTAAGTGCTTACAAGCTCGGGCATGACATCTTTCCTCTTTCTCTCACTAGTTTTCTCTTCTAGCTATTTCTTTGTTCACTTAAAAGATAATCAGACAAATCATTATGTAAATAGCTTAGATATAGTCTGCAAGTGAATGGAACTCTAATAAACCCCACATTGTAGACAATATATTTTGTAAAATGTTGTTTTTAATTTAATTTAAAGGGTAACACATGTGAAGCATTTCTGATTTCTCATTTTCTACACATTAAATCCTCTTACATTCAGGTTCTGCTCGGTTTAAACGCTGACCTGAATAAATAAAGCAGCTTGTGCTTGGTTTGAACAGGATCTAATCCCTGAACTCCAAAGCAGCAAGTCCACAGGGAGGAACTTGTTCGCAGAGAATGCAAAATCTCTAGCGATCCGAGTTTTTGTGGGAAGAAGAAGGACATGACACCACCACTACCACCACCGAAGCGAAAGCTGAGCTCTTGCTGAGATGGTGACCCCTGACCCTTCTTCAGAGAACTGACAGGAGTGTCCCTGAACTCTCACCCATGAGACAAACTAGCAGTGAAGCGTGACCTCTTGTTGGGGTGTGCACCCAGCCTTCGCAAGACTGGCATTCTGGGCATTCCACGCGTCACTCCTCTCATATAGCAGCTAGCGGTTGCTCTTCACTCACACAGTAAAGCAGCATTTTTTCTTGTTTAGATGAAATACCCAATATTTCAAAGGTGTTTTGTTTTAATCACAGAAAATAATTTAAATCCCTGGGAAAATATATTCTAATATATGGATCGTATTGATTGATTGTTATTTTTTATTTTTTATAAGAGACATCTCTTTTGTATTCAGGGAAAACCTGATCACAGATCCAGGGCTTCAGCTCAGCAAATTACTGTAATCAAATCCATCACAGTTCTTCTGGTTGGGTGTTACTATCAGTATCCACTGACTTTACCATGATGTTTTTGAGCTGAGCATCAGGGAGAATAGGAATGTTACCTGCTCTGCATTAGCAATGATTCCCAGAGCTGTTTAATTTAAGCCCTGAATCCGAATGGCTCATTGAGGAGGACCGTTTCACATCAGTAATATTTAACCCTCTGTTGAGGAGCTAATGCTTTCAAATAAGCTCTGGCTGGGAAGGGGTGTACATCTCTAGCAAGCAGCCCACTTCCAGCGATACAGCAGTTTTCCGATTGATGACGGAGAGCCTGCCTCCGGACATGACTCAGGGTGTTTCGTTGCCTTCCATTAATGATTAATGATCAGAAGGTCTGTGAGTGTCAGTCAGTGAGGAGGAAATTAAGAAAGGAAGCTGAAGTGTAGAGGATTTTCAGTAGATGTGATACTGATATTTTTTATCATTTGGCCATTTGTTTTCTAATTTTAGATCTATATTATGATCACAACATCGATAAGAACTCTCTGGTGTGCTTAGGAACCAAGCTATCTAATTCTGAGACTCTTTTTTTTTTTGTTAATTGGCCATATTGTCTGTGCATCAATCAGATTAGCGCTGGGAGATCTAAGTGGAGAGTGCAGTGTAAAGCAAGTTTACCCAGGAGGAAGTGCAGGCCTTTGATCTGGGCTAATGAGCTGCCAATACTGCCCTCAAGGGCCACTTCCTGGGCCAGCTGGAGGCCTGTGAGTTAGGCCACCTGAAACAACATGTAGTCTCCCTTTTCCTAAGTGCCCCCTCCTCCTCCGGACACCCTTCCCCCCAATTCATCCTTAATGCTAAATCCCCGTCTTTCCCCATTCAATGATAATTGGAGATAGAGGTGGGCTGAAGTCACCCAGAGTTCTTTTGTCTTCGGTGCATTTAATCACTCTCCGCGCTTTTGGCGACCTGACAGTATTCAGTTTGATAGATGTTCTCCCCGATATGGCATTCTATTTAAATAGAATTCCTTTCAGTTACAGCAAATCCACCTCCAGTTTCCTGAATTTTTTCCAGAATGACTGAAGTGATATATTGTTGCAGTTTGGCTTTAAAAAAAAGAAAAGAAAAGTACAAATCTGTTTGTTTCTGGCCAGGTACAGAGAGAAGACGTCCACAACATTACACGGAAAGATATTTGAGACCAGTTTTAAATCTGTTGCTTTCTTAAATGAAATAAATGAATAATAAAGCACTGAAACACGATAACGATATCCGTTCCTACAGTATAGCCTTCGGAAAATTTAAGACTCACAGTACAACATCCAAATCCTTAACGCGCTGCTCAACTCCAGCTCCAGATGGGTGTCCTTCTCAGTCCTTCTGTAGATGTGGAAAAGGTCTGAAACAGAAACTCAGCCAGGCTTCAGAAGCTCCATTTCACATTTCATTCTCTTTGACCAAATCCAGTTCAGATACCCACAATCCTGGGAAAAGAATTACCAGGCCATGTATTTTTTTTTTTCTATCAATCATTCTTTGAACAGCAAGCCATGAAGGAATAGAGGTTGATGGCGAGCACACAGCAGCCTCTTTGATGGACCTGGGGACAGTGCGACATGAAACACTTCCTGGGCTGAATAGAACCCCGACACTCAACACCTGCAACCGTGGCGCTATGCTGTTGGAACCAGGCCAAGCCCAACGAGGCACCTTTGTGTACCGAGTCACAGAAAACCTATCCGGAAAGATCTCTCTGTGCTGGTTCCCATGCGCTGTTCCACTCTAGTCTGTATCTCCATTGTGCCAAACTGACTTGGGACTCACTTCATTTCGTTTCAATCTGGACTACACTTCCTCTGTAAAAGAAAGAAAGAAAAAGCATGCATGTACTTGGCTTCTTTGCTACGCCCTGGGGCATTCTGGCACTGAACCTGCTTTGTTGTAGATGTAAAAACATTTTCTGGGATTAATTTGCTGGCATTGCTCATGTTGTCGAACAAGAGGTGTCTAGTTTCGTGCTTTATTTACTGTTGCTTGGCATGTCTTTATTTACACTTAGGTAAAAAAAAATCATCATGAAAAACATACAGGTTTGGAATATCAGAGCGTCAGTAACACGGGTGAAGTGCTTCTTCACTGTTCATTCTTCAGTGAAAAGCGTACACAGTGATATTATTTAAAGTGATATGATAACTATGAAAAACTGCACACATTAATAGAAAACAGGAGACGAGGAAGAAAAACGCCAAACCACAACAAGGCATGCAATGACTAGCATGTGTGTAGGGGCCACTATGTGTCCATTAGTCCCACGGTTCTGCCTCGGGAGTCCCTGTCAGTTTGAACCGAACCCACCGGCTCGTCTGGCTCTTCAGATGCACAACGGCGTCTCCCTGGGAAGGTTCAGTGCTTCGTACAATGTGACAACCCCATCAAAGCAGCCCGGCTTGAATAAAAGACCTTTTTATGACTTTCCTTCAAAGAGCAACTGGAAGTTCAAAGCACACACAGAGGGAACGAGTGGATTGAAAGTTCAGAATCATATGGAGAGAGGAAGAGCGAGAGAGAGAGAGAGAGAGAGAGAGAGAGAGAGAGAGAGAGAGACATGGATAGGGGAGGAAGGCCTCAAAGGAGATTCAATGTCACTCATGAAAAGCTTTCTCTAACCTGCTGCCTGCTCTCACGAGCACGGAATCTTCCGCCCGAGCTTATCATTTCCACGAGGTTTCCATCAGCCTGTCTATGTACTTAATATGCATCTCACACTCTTCAGATGATCCACTTCAGATGATAGCTCCGATGATAGTGCTGTTCCTCCTCCCAAGCTGTAATTCCTCTTTAGTTAATAATCTTGTCTTCACAGAAATACGGTTGTAAATTTTCCCTCTAATGGCTCACAGAACAGAACCCAGGAGGTGTGGTGTGGTGCAGCGGGTGGAGATGCCACCTCACAGCTCCAGAGTTTCTGGTTCGTTCTCGAACTGCTCCCTGAATGTTTTCTCCAGGTCCATGGGGTTCCCTCTAGGTTCTACAGTTTCCTCCCACGTCTCAAAAACAGGCCAGTAGATAATGAATGGGATGGGATGGGATTCCTGCCTCACTCCTAGGACAGATCCAGCGAGACCCTGTGCTCATAACACGCATCAACCCTTACATCACCATTACCGTGGTCGTGTACCATGTGATACAGGGTTGTACAAACATTGCATGACCGACCGGTACTCTTATGGGTTAACAATGGTGAGTTTGTGGCAAGGACATTTTCTCAGGTAAAGCTTATAGGAAAGCTGTTATGGGGCTTTATTTACCTACAGGGAGGTCTCCCAGCGCTCGTGTGTTCACTGAAACGGTGGTTGGAGGACATGGATTGCCAGTGACTGGCGAAGAGGCAGCACTTCTGAGGTGGCAAGTTGTTCAAAAGAAAATAAAGCTAATGTCAGCAGCATTTTCAGTGGTGGGACTGTAGCGTATGATGTAATAATTAAATAATAATTAATTTGCATAAATATTATTATGTAATAAGTAAAAACAGGCTTAAAGTCACAGTTACAGCTAATGAGAGAGCAGGTTCCAAGGTTTTGGACCTGGTAAGCTGTGTAATTGGTAGGCATTGGATCAGGATGTTCAGCGGTTGGTCTGTTTCCTCCAGCAAAGGGTTTAAGGCAAATATAAGTCCCCCCTTTCTTACTTATTGACAGGGAAGCCTGTGCGACTGCATGCTCTCACCTATCTCTGTCTGTCGGTGTTTGGCTTTGGGAAACACATCCAGTCCACTCCTTACGTGTAATCATGGTCTGCATATAGACTACCGCAAAGACCAAAATGACAATATCTGGTCTTTCCTTTTGATGTACTTCATGAACACCTGTTGAAATTTATATTATTACATATTATGCAGGTAAAGCGTCTCAAGCCACCAGTCAAAGTGTGTACTGACCCACATATACAGCAAATAATTAGCATAAACACAGAATTATACATAAACACCGAGTCTGAGTTCCTGAAGCTGATGACTGGAACACGTCTTGTAAACCTAAAGTCTACAACATTAAGAGTAAAATATGATATATAATCTCTTTTTGTTGTGATAATATATTTGTGTATTTTATAATCTGTAAAAATACAGTGAGAGATTAATAATCTGTTCAGGGCATACACTGAAGACCAAAGAATGGTTTTATTAAAATGTGCATGAATTTTAAAATGGTTTAAATGTATCAATTTATATCAAATATAGATATAATTATAAATATTATATGAATGAAATTTAAACTTGCTGTATATCAGTGTATATCTTAGACACAACATGATGTAGATTTAAATGTTTATTAGTAAACGTTTGAATAATGATGAAGTACATTACAAAAGTTTGAACATCATAATTCACAAAATGTAATAAATACAATATTTGAAATAACAAATTCAATACGCTTGGGGCAGCCGTGGCCTAATGGTAAGAGAAGCGGGTTTGTGACCGAAAGGTCTCTGGTTCGATTCCCCAACCAGCAGGAAGAATGTGTGGTGGTGGGGGAGTGAGCTGCACCTTCCCTTCCTCCACCTTCATGGCTGAAGTGCCATTGAGCAACACACCGAACCCCCAACTGCTCTCAGGCTCTAATGTGCGTGGCAGCCCACTGCTCCAAGTGTGTGTGTGTGCTCACTGTTTACGTGTGTGTGTGTGTGTGTTCTCACTTTGGATGAGTTAAATGCAGAAGCCGAATTTCCCTTTGCAGAAACAATGCAGTATATATTAATAATAATAATAATAATAATATTAATAACACAGAGAGAGGAAACAGCTTTGAACATTCCGAGTTCTGAGTTTGTTAGGCTCGGTTAGGCTGCAGTAGTCCGGTCCACTGAACAGCTGATGCAGCGGCTGTCCGAAACCTCAGCTGAAATCGTATTGGGTCATCCGTGCCATTATATAAATAGAAAGGTCCGGTTTCCGCTTGGTGATATATAATGCAGGTATCTCCTTACAAAAAGCCCTCCCTCCGGGGGTGGCTGTGCGCCTCTGCAGTGCCTCCTGAAATCCCTCAACCCTTAATCCCCTTAGCAACAAGGGTCTGTTTCTCTGCTTAGACTGAAGTAGGCCTCTGAGGCCGAGTGTATGCCTCAGCCTGTAGGCCAAGAGCCTCCTGTTTACAATTTCCCTATTCCTGTTTTTAATGTTGCTCTGAGAGCAGCCACAAAGGGCCAGTTTTGTCTAGCAGGAACAAGGGAGCTATTAGAGGAGAGAAGGAGGGAGGGAGGAAGGAAGGAAGGAAGGGGAGATTCAGCGATGGTAGGAGGAGGAGGGAAATGGATGCCCCAAGGGGGATTAGCTAGTGCAGCTGCTCCCTTTGGGGCAAGATATGAGAGGCATTTTTTTTGAATATCAGGAAATATTATAATGAAGGACACTGAGAGTACATGTCCATGTGGGAAGAGGGGAAGGTTATGAGTTCTGCACTTTGTTCTATGCCGATGCGATCCGAATGCAGGGTTATCATTTTGTCCTCGTAAACAGGAGGTCATCGACTTCCAATTGTTTCCTGAAGATATGACTGAGAGGATCAATAAAGCAGCACACAGAGTGCATCTGTCGGCGTCCACACAAGTGATAGTATTCATCAGAAGATCCACAGAGGAAGTGTGTGTGTGTGTGTGTGTGTGTGTGTGTGTGTTCACGTTTTAATTGTCTTTAAAGCTTCTTTTTATTGCAGTAAGATTATTCTTGTTGGTTTAAAGGAGATTAATAATAAATCAGGTATAAAGCTGTAGACTAAAGATTATTAATTAGGAAGAATGGATGTATTTTTAAGATATTCCTGAAATTCTCTAAATGCTTGTACATTTGACTGCGATATGGATTTCTACAGATTATTTCTCTGTGAAGCAGAATGTCGCCCTTACGCCTCTTTTAAAAATGTCCAAGTGCTGTGACAAGTTTCAAATATTTTTTAAACAGAAAAGTAGTGAAGCCTCTTTCCTTGGTGTTATCTCCTGGGGAAGATAAAGACCAGGCAAATGGTGCTGCAGGCTCCGCAATGGAAAAGCACCAGCAGTTTGTCCTCTCTCCATATGGCAGCCATTTGTCTTGAGAGGTTCTGCTGGACATAATATGAAAAGAAGGAGCAGAACGCATCGGGACGTGATCTCGAGAGGCCTTGTGTCCTTCACATTCGAGAGAGAGAGAGAGAGAGAGAGAGAGAGAGAGAGGGAGAGAGAGGGAGAGAGATGTCTGGAGAACTCATGTAGGCTTTAATAAAAACAGGCCCAGGAAACTAATTCCATCTGTTTGTTTGGATTCATACTCGACTGGAACAATCAGCAAATCACGAAATGACAACAACAACAAAAAGAATTAAATGATTTCGATCTAAAGTCGAGGAAATGAGCATCAATCCAGCTTAACATTTCAGGCCAGCTGTGCATTAAATCTCAGAAGGTTGTGAGTTCAAATCCAACGAGTGTTAAGCTAAAGTTCTAACCCCCAGTGGCTCAGGTATGTGTTAGGATCATGTTTTGTTTCTTTGGATAGAAATGTGAGCAGAAGCTCTGATTCAGGTAAGAAAATACCGAATAATGTACCATCCCTTTTATCTCCTTTCTTTTTTATTCATCCCGTCTGTTTCGATTTTCTCTCTCTAGTCTGTTCCAGACCCTTCCATGTGTGCAAAAAGGATCATAATTAACATTTGCCCAATTCGCTAAGGGACACGCATTCTAAGCCCTTCCTTCCTGCTGCAAGTGGAATTCTCATTAAGTCGTAACTACTTTTCAAGAGCAACATTCCTGCTCAGAATGCCAGGTCTTTCCAGCAGACCCAGCGAAAAAAATCAAAATAAAAAAATTCTTAATGGTGATTTAATTGCAAACTGCTTTGATCTGTCACGAATATCACTTCATAAAGTAAACCGAGTGAAAGCACGGCTCTTCAGGATGTTTTGGATGACGTGTTATTAACTTCAGTTTTGAGGAATCTCAGTTCTGAATAAATAAAACGAATTCATTTCATCATTTTCACGTTTCTTTTTTCTTTCTCAGATCAGTTTAGTTTTTATTTTTTAAAGAATGAGAGATTGCTTGATGATCAGTTAAGCGCCTGGAGGATTTTGGGTATGTTTATTATCACTGGGAATAAAATGGAGGCCAGGGATCTGTTGGAGGAACCTGATGCTCGGCTTTTCTCCGCGCTCCTCGGTACGTGCTCTCTCCTCTTACCTGAACTGAATAGAGGAGACGGGCTAATTAAGATTCAGCACTTCCCTACTTGGCTGGCTCATTTAGTAATTTGTCTGGCTCCTTTCCTCCTTCCCTTCGGCCTGTAAAATGATCCTTCTGCATAATTTGCCCCCCCCCCGAAAGGTGGATGCTAATCCTGTAGGAACCACAAAGAGGAAAGCTGGAGGCACAAAATCTAAACACAGAAGGTGGAAGGCCGCCTCTTCATGTCAAAGTGTACAAACATACCCACAATGCAGTGCACAATGAAGCGTGTATGAAAACCACCACAGTCATTGCAAATGAACTAAAAAGCTAAACATGATATATGCATCGTCTGACTCGTGCTAGGTTTAAAAATCGAATGGAAACACGCGTTACAGAACTTAACAGAAACTCTATTATTTTATTCTATGGTGTGATTTAACTGCAAAATTTGCAAGAAGTCATTTCGAAAAGTCTTTCTGCTTTTGCGCACATTGGCTTTGGTCCCGTGCTGACCAGCAGCTCACTGGTGCATGGGAATAACTGAGGGGCCAAACAGGGACCGGAGGCACGCTTCTAGACTTGTGGATGAGGCAGAAAATGCATTATGGACTGTAATGGTTGGCTGATCGCTCCTATTCATGCCATGAGCTGCTCACAAAAGAAGCACGGCTGAGTTCAAATAATACATCTGCTCCTCCCTACTGACCCGAACCCCCTCCCGGGCCTGTTTAGATGTTCATGAGGCACTATTGGTGGCAGGACATAATGTGTGACTGCTATTCTGGGCCTGGGGTTATGTACCAGCGGTGAACAGCAGGCCGACTTCCTGTGTTCTATAGAACATGCTGCTCGCTGCCAGGAAGTGAAGACTGAAAGGCGGGTAGTAAATGCAGCGTTTATCATCCCGACATCGGCAGAACTTTAGGAAGCATTTCACTTTATTTCCATTATTAAAATAACAAGCATTCGTTCATTTGTAGATGAGTTTAATCCACAGTATTTAATCCGTAACAATCGTGGAAAATGTTTTTCATTGGTCGTTCTACCAGAGTACACGCCCTTTTGTTTTTAAAGCTACTACTGAACACTGAGTTTGTTTGAAATTTGGACCGGGTGTCACCACCTGTTCCTGTCACATACTCCAGATCTCCCTGCCTCATTCGCTGATTATTAGACCTGATATTTCTTTATAAGGACCATTTCAACTATCTGACGTAAAAGAAGTCCAGATGATGTAAAACTGATCGCTGCTTTAACGCGGAAACAGTGTGTAGTTTAGTAAAAAATACCTCTGACACCAGTTCTGATTCCTCCTACAGTTTCCTCCGATTGTTTCGTGTGGACAGACGCTGTGATCTCACAAGTTCAGACTTTATTTATCAGTGAATCATCTGATGCTATTCTTAAATCCTTTGTTTGCTAAATGCAGGTGTGTACCAAGACTTTTTCTCCTGATGAACTGGGATCATGTGACCTGTTTTATAGAGCAAAAACAACACAACACAACTTTAGTCAAATACACACTGAAAATATCTCTCTTCTCGTATCGTCTCGTCTCGTCTCGTCTCGTCTCTTCTCTTCTCTTCTCTTCTTGTCTCGTCTCTCCTTTTCTGTTCTCTTCTCATCTCGTCTTTTCTCATCTCTTCTCTTCTCATATTTTATTTTCTCTTCTCTTCTCATCTCTTCTCATCTCTTCCCTTTCCTTTTTGTGTCTTCTCTTCTCTTCTCTTCTCGTCTTTTCTCATCTCTTCCCTTTCCTTTTTGTGTCTTCTCTTCTCTTCTCTTCTCTTTTCATCTCTTCTCTTCTTGTCTCTCACCTCTTTGTCAAGTAAGTTTACTAATTACAAAACATAGAAAAAAAAGGTAATAGTGCACTCTGGCTTACCTTTCTCTTTTTCCAAAGCATCTCTCTCTCTTTCTCTCTCTCTCTCTCTCTCTCTCTCTCTCTCTCTCTCTCTCTCGCGTGCTGTGTGTGTGTGTGTGTGTGTGTGTGTGTGTGTAAGAGAGACACTGATATCAGCATTTGGAGCCTAAATGGAGCTGTACTTCATCCTGGCTGTTTGATAGGCGCAGCTGGAAGACAGCGCTCACGGCCCAACCTCAAATTCTCATTTGGAAAACAGATAGTACATGGCTTCAGCTGGACGCACTGAGTAATACAACCCACATGTGTGAACCAGATCCCCCTCTCACTGCCTGTCTTTTTTTCTTTCTCCATGGTGGACCATTTCAATAACTCTTTAATATGTAGTTTGAAGACACACAGAAATGTTTGCTCTGTACTACGATTTAAAAATATCCAGGTCCTTAATGCATTTTTTAGGATCGTCCTTACATCCTTATCTTGGGGTGAATTATTCTATAAAGTGAGTCGATTTATTATATGAGATTTATATATTCAACAATGATGAAACCTGCTGTATAACACATGTGACTTCATTCAAAACAACATTCCATGTTCTTCCTTCATCACATGTGTGTGACCCCCAATCTCTCTCTCTCTCTCTCTCTCTCTCTCTCTCTCTCTCGGGTTGGGGGGGGGGGGGGTGGTGGGGTTGGTGGTGGAGGGTTGGAGGCTGATAAGGCT
>JAQMYF010000026.1:512793-535943 GCA_030014195.1 Neosilurus mollespiculum
CACACACCCTCACAAACACACACACACACACACACACACTCACACACACACACACAAACACACAAACACACTCACACACACACACTCTCACACACACAGACACACACACACAGAGACACACACACACACACTCACACACACACACACACACACAGACACACACAGACACACACACTCACATACACACACACACAGACACACACACACACACAGACACACACACTCACATACACACACACACTCACATACACACACACACACAGACACACACACACACACACACAGACACACATACACACACAGACACACACACACACACACACACACACACAAATACACACACACACACACTCACATGCACACACACACACACACACACAAAATCCCCAGTGTTGAATAAACCTAGAATTATCACCCTATTAACACTGGGGATTTTACAGTGTGAACTTGCGTGGGGAAACCCTGCAAATTCCCCACAGAAACATCTTCACTGAGCCTGGGACTCAAACCCAGGACCAACTTGCTGTGAGGTGGACGTCCCAACCATTACACCACCGTGCCGCCCTCTATTATGATATAATATGAAATTATATCATTTATAATTATCAGGAAGATAAAGACGGATCTTCTGCAGAACCTCTGAGTGAGAATTAGAATAAGATGTTTAATTCTTTTATGCTAAACATGTAGCATCTAGCAAGTCTGAGAAACAGGTACAGGAGACACAACACCAGAATCATGAACAGAAACACCATTAGCTGTAAGTTCTACCTTGAAGCTAACATGAGCAGTAAGAGGAGACTGGGGTGTGATTTCACCAACCTGTACTGAGCAACAGCAGCACTTTCATACACAGATACTCATCGTAGGAGACCTGGAGCCGCACCAGCTCATTCGTGATCTTCAGCATCTGCTCACACTGTTCGCTCATGTAGGGCAGCTTCATTCTCTCCCTAAAACACACACACACACACACACACACACACACACACACACACACACTATTGAGATTCATAAACAACACTGCTACTGTAAACAGTACTGTAATCTGGTCAAACTGCTGCTCCTGCTGCATCACAGGGCAGTGTAACATCCTCAGAAGAAATCAATATCCACCGTCTTCCACATACACGAGCTCACAGATGCCCACGGCTGGCTGCTTTAAGTCTTCCAGCTACTCACAGCCGAGGCATCTTCAGGATTCGATCTCATGCTCTTACTTGTTGATGACGAGGTCAGGAGCGAAGCACAGCATGCCTCCGTTGCACTGCTGGTAAGATCTCCATCCGAGGCTGAAGGACATGAGGAACAGCCAGGAGCACTGCAGCAGGGTCATCTGATCATCCAGGTGAAGGTTCCGGAAACCTGGAACATTAAAGTCATAAATAAATCAACACAAGACGGGCATTCCAACCTGCGGCCAGCTTCCTGAGATCACAGCTCAGCGTTATCTTCAAGAGATCTTAGGTGAGGTCAAGTGATGTTCACCTCTCGCTCCACTGTACGGTCATGACGTCTGACCTGCATTTCTTCTAAAAACTCTTTACAGCCAGATTTAATAGAAATAGATAAAATAAGTAAAAGACTTTTAATACAAATAAATCCTGCTGTTAACAGTAATAATGCTGCGACCTTCAGGAGAGATCACACACGTGTTTGTGCTTGTGAGGAAAAAAACTGCAGCCGTTTGGAAAATAAGAAGCTCAGAATATCGTGGTGAATACATTATTCTCTCTAAGCTTTTAAAAACGTTCTCCAAAAGTCCTGCTCTATAAAAAAGAGGGATTGTGTTGACTGTTGGCAAAAAAACATGGAAACTGCAAAAGGTTTATTTTGATATGATAAGAACTGAAGCAGTAAAGAGAAAGTGCGCTGACTCATTCTGGATAAAAGGCTCCTCCTCCACACTTCATTAAACCCCGACTATCTGAACAGGGAGGTTGTTTACAGCAGACCTTCCTAATTGTTTATGCTGTGTTTATGAGACATTGTTTACTCGAGACGTGCACGAGGAATCTTCCGAATGTTCAGAACATACGTGACTGTGTTCAGGCTACACGTTAAAATGCAGCAATGAAACGTTTACCAAAGTGCCTGAATCAGTCATCATACAGTCTCAGGGACTCTGAGCTTACACACACACACACACATACATACACATGCGCGCGCACACACACACACACACACACACACACACACACACACACACTCACGCACTCTCTCTCTCTCACACACACATGCACACACACACAACGAACCATGAAAACAAACCAAGAGTACAAAGAAATAACCACAATTTAATTCAAAGCCCACTGATTGGCTCATTCATTCGTTCATGTGCATGTATTTGGACTGTGGGAGTAAACCGAAGCACCTGGAGGAAACACGAGCACAGGGAGAACAACTCCACACAGAAACACCCTTACTGAGCCTGGGACTCGAACCCAAGACCTTTTTGTTGAGAGGCGGATGTGCCAAGCGCTACACCACCGTACCGCCCTTTGATTGGTTCGAAATGATGTAATGACCGTACATATATAAATAAACGTACAATTTCCTAACATTTAAATACAGTTTAAACCTCTTTGTGTTGGAGTTGCTCTTCTCCTTTGCTCCTGTAAGGTTGTAAAGTCCTCCGGAGCGGTTCTGCTCATGTAGTCTGTGGTGTACATGCTTATGTCTGAAGCTCCTCTAAGAGCAACTGGAGAAAAGAAGTGAGGAAAACCTCACAGCGATGAACAAATCATGTGCTTCTCCCATGTCGTTGCTAGCGGGCGATTTTCACTGATGTCTGACGTGTTTTTAACGGGCCAGGAGATAAATTAGCCTTTAGCTCCTGATACCACTGCTGGCTTTGTGTCCAGGAAGAAAATGTGTGCAGTGGATAGGTGGATTAGAATCTAATGTAATAATTCTACACGGAAGAATAAAGATAAAAACATATCAGCACGACGGAAAAACAACAACTCAATAAAACTCCCTCACTGGTACCGGCGCAGTTCTGCTGTACACTGTCGGGTCTCCAGCACCAGGCCACGCTGTCCCAGACTTTCCGACCTGCTGAGTTTATTTCTACCTGTTTTTCACTCGCACTCGTCTAGACTCAGAATCAAACCACAGTCAGGACCGGAGACGAGAGACGTTACTGTAACTATGGAGTAAAAAGTATGGAACAGAGTCCAGACATGGTGTTATAATGATCCTCTGTGTGTGTGTGTGTGTGTGTGTGTGTAAAATAATCCAGTTTGTGTGTAACTTCACAGCGTTCTCTATCACATGACCTCAACGTGGATTGTTTTTATATTACAGCATGACCTGAAGCGTTATTCCTCTAATCAACAATTACATTCATTCATTTATCTACAAATCATCTGTTTATATACAAACCCCCCCCTCCTTCCTCTATCTATTTCTTTCTTTCCCCTCCTTCTCTGTCTTCCTCTCTATTTCCTTCTCTCTCTCTCTCTCTCTCTCTCTCTCTCTCTCTCGCTCTCTCTCTATTTCTCCCTCTGTCTCCCTTTCTTTCTGTCCGACTACCTCTCTTTCTTTCTCTTCCTCTCTCTCAGCCTCTCTGTTTTCCCTGATTTTGGCTCTATTCTCACTCTGTTTCTCTTCTGTCTCCCTTTTTCTTCATTCCTGTACCCACCCCACACCCCACACCCCACCCCACCCTCCAGTGCTCTGACACTGGAGACTCCTTCCTCAAACTTCACCATATTACGGCTGATACCATTTTATGCTAAATAATTTTTTTTGCGTTCCTGAGGAACGTGTGCACCCCGTAAACGTCCCTGTGAACGTGATGTTGCTATAGAAACGATAAATAAATGAGTGGGTTAATATAAACGTGTTACAGGTGGAATGAGAGTCAGAGGCGCAGTGAGAGAAAACCAATCGACTCCTGATGTGAGCGCTGAACAGTGAGGAGGTGTAAATACCGCATCACTCTTTATAGGGGATAATAACTCTTTAAATAATTAATAAATTCATATTAAAGAGCAGAATTAATGTTGAGTTGTAGCCGAACTGCCGCTTGTCAGTAATCACTTTATCACTTAACAATAATACAAATCCGACAACCTGAGACTCATTTTAATTATTTAAATATAATGAACATTAGAACACAAATCCGAATCTCAATTACTCATCTAAATACACCTGATACAGCCATTTATTAACATAAATAAAGGCTTTGTTTTGGACCAGCGAGTGTATGTCCAGACGGTGATATGAGATCTGGGTTCTCGCGGGTGCCGACTTCCATCAGCAGGTCAGGGTGTTGAACTTAAAGAGAATGGGCTCTGACCTGGCAAGGCTTTGGCCCACTTGACAGCGGAGATGACCTGGCGTCCCCCGAGTCGGTTCAGGGTGGTCATGAGGCGTGTGGAGGTGTCGGGGATGGTGCTGTCATAGCCGGCGTACACGATTTCAGGCTCGATGGCCTTCAGCAGCGACAGCATGGTGGGTACGAGCTGAGGCATGGACTTGAGCACAAGAGAGGGCTGCTGATCACCGGCTACGAAGGGCGAGGACTCGGCTGCAGCCTGCTGCACTTTCAGTCGGATCAGCTTTTTGTTTTTGCGAGCTAGACAGAAAAAAAATGGAAAAAAAAGTTATGATGTTTATGTTCTACAAACACCAGGGTTAATTATCCGTGTTAATAATATTAAAATTAGAAAACTCTTCATCTTTCACTCTTTCACTCTGGTGTCATATTGAAAATCATCACCGGTAATTTAACATGAATTAATCATCAGCTTCGTTTTATAAAGATTTACAGTGTGCGCAATTCTTTCTTTAAAGTTGCAGCAACCTTTACTTGTTTTTTGTGTGTTAATAATCAGTAAAATATTAAGAACATGATTAAAAACATTAACAGTTTAAACCACCGTCTGATACACCAGGGTGTTATGGAGCAGACAGAACCAATCAGACAGAACCCTTCAGCAAACTGTATAATGATACAGAATGCTTGTTTTTGTTTACATGTCTGTCATTTTACAGACACATCCTAAAACCTACATCTCAATCTGAACTCCTTAAACACCAGCGCAGCCAAAAATTTCTCCTGAGAGGATAAAATATTAAATAAAATATTAAAATAATACTAATTATTTCTAGCAAGAAGGTCCTGGGTTTGAGTCCCGGGCTCGGTGAGGGTGTTTCTGTGTGGAGTTTGCACGTTCTCCCTGTACTTCTGTGGGTTTCCTCTGGGTACTCCAGTTTCCTCCCACAGTCATGCACATTAGGCTAATTAGCTGTTCCAAATTGCCCCTAGGTGTGAGTGGGAATGGAAATGGCTGTGGAGGGTGTACCCCGCCTTCACCTGGAGTCAGCTGTAGTAGGATTAAGTGGTTCAGAAAATTAACGAATGAATAAAATATTATACTGATACTAATTAATAGTAAAAGTTAATACTTTTATGCCCTTATTTGGACTTTTTATTTGGATTTCTCTGAATAGCTTGGAAGACATTAATCAAACTCCTCAACGTGATTTTAAAGAAAGCTGCCATGCTCTTCATTATAACAGTTAAAAAGGTGACGTCACACACTCGGGGAGGTCCTATTGGTCCGTATTGTGTACAATCGCTTATTAAAGAGCATACAGCATTTCTTACCTTCGAGGTTCATTCCCGCTTGGAGGCACTTGCGAAAGCGGCAGGCGGGACAGTTCTTCCTGCGAATCTTATCGATGATGCAGTCGTTTCTCCCAGCGCAAAGATAGTTGTGTTGGCCTGGGAGGAAAAAGAATATTATTATTATTATTATTATTATTATTATTATTATTATAATTATCATAATATTATTATTATTATTATTATTATTATTATTATTATTATTATTATCATTATATTTATTATTATTATTATTATTATTATTAATATTATTATTATTATCATCGTTATATTTATTATTATTATTATTATTATCATTATCATTATATTTATTATTAATATTATTATTATTATTATCGTTATATTTATTATTACTATTATTATTATTATCATCGTTATATTTATTATTATTATTATTATTATCGTTATATTTATTATTATTAATATTATTATTATTATTATTATTGTTATACTTATTATTATTACTAATATTATTATTAGATCAGACTGTGTGTAAAGATGAAGTAAATACTACATGGAGGCGTGTAAACACAGGGGATCAGAGGCTCTGAAGGCATCAACTGATGCAAGGCCAAAAGAAGCAAGAAGAATAAAATGTGCATGTAAATAATCCAGAGTAAATAATCTTCCACCACCAGACGCTGTGAGTTTTACAGCATTTTCCTGATCCAGCACTTCAGCTCATGAAGGAGGAAATAAAGAAGGTTGAATGTATGATGTAAAAGCATGCGTTTGGTGATCTGTGGCTCGTCACAGGAAGCGAACAATCACCACGAGTACAACGTGACACGTCTTTGTACAGATTAAATCGATTCAAAGGAAAAAGTGACAGGAATAAACGTAATAATCCTCCGTTCTGAGAAACGAGACGAACAGAGTGAGGTAAGAAGGACTGAGATTCACCAGAGCAGTTTTCAGAAATTCATTCACTCATTTTCTAACCCACTTAATTCTAATTAGGGTCACGGGGAGGCTGGCACCCGTCTCAGCCGATTCTGGGCGAGGGCGGGGTACACCCTGAACAGCTTGCTAGACCATCGCAGGACCAAGACACACAACCATTCACACTCACTCTCACACCTAGGGGTGATTTGGAACAGCCAGTCAGCCTACTGTGCATGTTTTTGGACTGTGTGAGGAAACTGGAGTACCCAGAGGAAACCCATTCAGGCACAAGGCGAACATGCAAACTCCACACTGAAACTCCCCGAGCCCAGGAATCGAACCCAGGACCTTCTTGCCATGAGGCGGACGTGCTAACCACTGCACTGTGCCTGTGCTCACCTGCAGCCTGTTTGGGGCCATGTTTAAATCTCGTTCCTGATCTCCAGTGCTGTGTCTGTGTGTTGGGTTTTTACTCTTTAGTCCGGAACACTAACGAATCTGCTCTGCATTTGTTTGCAGTGTTTTGTTCTTGTTTTCTGCCTTTTTTTTAATGTTTGTTTTTGTTGTTTTCTCCAGTTTGTACTGGGTTGTTTTCCATCCATGTCCTGGAGTCCATCTGCTCCTCCATCTCGCTCCACTGCCCACAGATTATAATATAACAGATGTAATATTTATTAATAGGAGTCACGATATTCAGCTGGATCACGATACGAATGGTGATATTATGATGCTATATGAATGATATCACAAACAATCCAAGGAAGCAAACAATAATTTATTGATATATATCTGACCCGCCTTACTTGGTATTGGTCCAGTATTACCAGATGATGCGGTGTGATATAACCTTTAACATAATTTAATAAAGTATAAAAATCTGAACGAATCTCAGACGCAGTAAATCAGTCTGTTAATCTCCGTGAAAATATCAAGAGGATCTCCAGGAGCTTCCTACAGCACAAGTAAAACATCTACAACATAAAACTCACACACACAGCACTGAAGCTAAAGCACACACACACACACACACACACACACACACACACACGAACGCATGCACATGCACACACACACGCGTGTGCACTCACACGCACACGCACTCGCACGCACACACACACATCAGCTCTGATATCCTGAAATGCTGTGGAGATGATCAGCTGTTATCGGTTCTCCACAATGAGGAACCGTGATGCAGTGAAAACACAAACCCGCTTCACTGGCAGCTCGACTTCTTTCCAAAGAAGGAAACGGGAAGAAACGCTACTCCTTCTACGTTTATGAATGTAGCTCGCTAATGCGCTTCACTAAAACTTCACCAACATGCTAACGTTATAAACGAGTTGAGTAACTGAAGCGCTGGAGCCAGGAACAGTTTCATCGAATTCAAAACCAGGACTCGTACAAGAGGTTCAAATCCAAGACTTAGAAGGTAGATGATTGGTTCGCATTCGTCCAGCGTCCACGCCCAGGGCTCATTTTCTCAATGCGCTCGCTTAATCAGTTTTGTTCGGCAGGAGAAACTGGTTGGAATATTTGGTGAAAGCAGTGGCCAAAACGAGGACATGTCTGAAACAAAAGGAACTAGAACTACCGCCTGAAGGCTACACCGTTCCACACAGTACACAAAGTGTTCACAAGCAAACAGAAGAATGCAGTGACCTGCCCTTTGACCTATGACCTCCTATTCTAATCTGTTCAACCTTGAATCCAAACTGATGATGAGATTAATTTATTAAAAAGCCATTCCTGGAATCTGAACAAACTCCACACAGACACGCCCTCACCGAGCCCGGGACTCGAACCCAGACCTTCTTGCTGTGATGCGGTTACTATGTTAACCACTACACCACCGTACCAGACATCACCGATCCTCTTCATCACCAGACCTGATCTCAAAAGCATTTCACGACATAAACGCAGATAAACGAACGAACGCACCGCCGCAGTGCCTCGTTACCATTTACAGAACATTCATACTGTTATTATACCCGTCGCACCTACTTCAACTCCCACTACTCCTTTATTCAGTGAATTTATTTCATCATTAATGATTCGATTCCAAACAAATGAAATGTGAGATTTTCAGTGAATATAATCAGTGCACATGCAGAGTGAACCAGCAGGGTGTGTATTATCTTATTATCTGAAGGTCGGGGTGATTTTGGGAGCGTGAGCGTTATTGAAAGGTGAGGTTATTTACCATGTGTGTTTTGTCGTGCTCTCCATCCTTCACCATTGCCAGAGCAACCATAGAAATAAAGAAGAAAAAACAAAATAACAGATACACAGTTTACAGCGTAATGTAGTGCAGATATTAATAAACAGTCGGTGTTCAGTACAAACACGAGAACCCCTGAAATTACAGACAGAAACATTACAGTCACGTGGACCATCTTCTCGTAATTTATCTGATATTTTGCTCATCAGATTTTTTTTTGTTCATGTGTTTTATTCGTATTACAGCAGTTTCAGATCTTCAATCAAAACAATCTAAAGTTTATAAAATAAAAATCTATCACAGTTCCTAAAGGCGGCCTGAACATTCCTGGGTGTGAAGTTAAATTCATCAACATCGCTACGGTGTTGCTAAATGCCCTATACAATAAGCCCTCAACTTACGGTCCCCGACGTACGACATTATGGGGTGATTCCGAATTGTCGTTCTGACTTTCGACGTAGGTGTCATAAATACGAATCTTTTGCACGCACTAGTTGACACACGTGCGGTGGAACAGTACGTCAGTCGTGTGGCTCCCGACCGAGGATTCTCTGCGGATAAGGCTAACTGGTTCCAAATCGCTCCTGGGTGTGAGTGAGTGAACGACTGTTGGAATGTGAAAGATACGACAGTACGCAGTCATATCTTACAGCAGGATAAAGAGAAATTTTAAAAAATTAAACACTCATCCCTGTGTGATATGCGGATCCTCTGAAGGGGCGTGTGTATGGAAAAACCGGAGGAATTACCTGGTGCACCTGAGAAAGAAAGAAACCTGAAGTAAGTGACGATGAAGAAACGTTTGTGACAGAAGAACAGTGGAATATATTCACCTTCAGGAACACAGAACCTGGCAGAGGAGATTGTTAATCAACTAACAGACGATAAGCTTCACTACCTTCACACACGCAGCGCATTTCTCGGGTGGGTTTTTATTACACGTGTCCCTGGAGGGCCTCTGTAGAAACAACCACAGCTGTGTCAGACTCGTTTTTTCTCAAAGGCCACAAACGATAAACGTGTAACGTGTCAGGCGAAGCTGTTCTTCAGCACAAAACCTGACACGTGCACTGAGGGCTGCAGAATCTACGGGAACTTTATTTTCCTCAAAAACTACTACAGAACAACAACAAGCCGAACGTGTACACCTGAAATACCTTCAACACACACCTTAAAAAAACAAAAAACTATTTCAGGTCCTCTCACTAATCACAGCCTGAGAGACGGACAGAACCCACAAACACAACACCGACAGGTACCGCGCTCATCAACACCTGCGAGTGTTTGATTAGTTTTACTCCCTTAAAACTGTGTAGATTCTTTTTTTATATCTTTATAAATATTAATGCAGCACTCACGTTCAGACGAAATCATAATGATGTTTTTGAGATCAGGTGAGAATTTCTTTTCAAGAATGTCGGTTGTGTTCTCAGGTGTCAGCATCAGAAAAGTCGTGATGAACTGGCCAGTTTTTCTCGTATGTTATCGAACCAGACACTTTTCCACACAAACCCTGGGGCGTGATGTCCGCGACCAGAGCGCTAACGCTACATATGAAGGTGCATTTAATACTTTTACGAGTTCTCTCTGTACTCATAAGAGCTTTTAATAAGTCTTTAATATTTCAACATTCGTAATGAATGAACTCAGTTACTCAGTTTTTACTGTATGGACCTCTTTGTTGTTTACAGACAGTAGGGGGGTTTACATTCTTTCAGCAAATGTTGATCTGAGTGCAGGACACACACACACACACACACACACACACACACACACACACACCAGTAATCACAAATTTAATTTGGGTGATTATTTAAGAGGCGGTATGGTGGTGCAGTGGTTAGCACGTCCACCTCACAGAAAGAAGGTCCTGGGTCCGAGTCCCGGGCTCAAGCGTTTCTGTGTGGAGTTTGCATGATCTCCCTGTGATTGCGTAAGTTTCTTCCGGGTACTCCGGTTTCCTCCGACAATCCAAAGACATGCACATTAGGCTAACTGGCTGTTCCAAATTGCCTCTGGGTGTGAGTGTGAATGGTTGTGGTTGTGTGTGTGTGTGTGTGTGTGTGTGTTTAAAGAGACTACACCTGCCTGACTCACTTGATTTTAAAGCTTTGTGTCTGTAATATAAATAAAGATTTATAAAAAGCATTTAAATGACGTAATACTTTATTAAAAATAACAAAAAATACACAAATGATTAAAAAAATGAATCTCACACTGAAACACACTGTGTGTTTGACTCGTTGGTTGTCGATGCTCACCTTCTACAGCTCTTTTAAAGAAAACTTTGCAGCTCCCGCAGGTCAGAACACCGTAGTGACATCCTGATGCCTCGTCCGAACACACCAGGCAGATCTTGCTGGTCGGGCCTTTGGGTCGAGCAGAACCAGATGAGCTTGAACTGCCATCCCCGGGCCTCAGCGCAGAACTGCAACGAACCGAGAAAAACACGGCACAACATGAGGCTCAGAACCGAACAGAAACTTGACACAATTTTGCTGGAGGAAAGGCGATAATTCTGTAGGATAAAGTCCAGTTCTAGGAAGAGAAAGACGGACAGAGGGATGCCGTGGGAGGAACCTGGAACGTTGTCATGGCACTGATCTGCTTTCTACAGTCAACGTTTAGGAAACACAAAGAAAAAAACACTGTAGTGCAGGAGCTGCATTCACATGCGAAGGAGATCATTTTACATCAGGTACTTTACAATGTCCCTGAAATCAAAAGGTTTGTCCCGGTCCCTTAGTGTTATGGACACTGATATGACACCTTATACGCTACGAATCTCAGCCGACTCTGGGCGAGGGAGGGGTACACCCTGAACAGCTCGCCAGTCCATCACAGGGCAGAAACACACTGACGGCAACCCAATGGCCTCCTCTCTACGAACGACAGCGATGGTTCTTTTACATTCCTCTCACCACAGACAGTGAGAGACACGGCCGACCTTTCATAACCCAGTTATCTGCACTGTGGGGGCAGCAGTGACAAGCCGTTGATAGTGGGGATTGACCCCCCCCCCCCCTTTCAGATTAGTGTCCCTGGTTACAATATCTAAAATTAAACTAAATGTTAAGTGAATTATCTAAATAATCATTAAAGAATATATTTTGTGTTAAATATTTATTGGTGAATTGAACTGTCTGTGGTTGCCTCATCAGGCAAAATCCCTCTTTCAGTCATTCTAGAATGTGTTTACGAGATCCGGCAGGAAATATAAAAATATGAAATCGTTTTTTAAATGGAATAACTGGTGTTAGATTGTGGAAGAAGATATCAGAGAGTACGAATATTTATTGTTGATGTTAAAGCGTTTTTCTTTAATCTGTGAGTCAGAGTTTCTATCCTTCTCCTCGCTCTCGGTTGTCCTCTCAGCACATTACCAGCTGGCACCGGCGCGGCTAAAATCGGAGACGCATGTTCGGACTGTGAGGCATTTTAACAAGCGAATGATTAAAGGAAACAAGATCTCCAGAACAAGGAAGAGGAGAAAGATTCATTACAAAAGTATTCACTTACTCACAGAACTGACGTGTCAGTAAACATCATAGAGAAATGGACAGAGAAACAAATGGAGAGAGAGAGAGAGAGAGCGAGAGAGAGAGAGAGAGAGAAAGACATGGAGAGAGAAAATGAGAGAGAGAGAGAGCAACGAAGAGAGATAAATGGAGAGAGAGAGAAATAATGGACAGAGAGAGAGAAGGAAATAGAGGGAGAGAAAGAAATGGAGAGAGAAAGAGAGAGAGTCTCTGTTGTGATGTACACTCCAGCAGCAGGTCGTCAGTGATGGAAGGAAGATGAGATTAAATGCAGCGGCGCTGGTTAAAACCACATCACTGCACGTACTGAAGTGGAGGTTCGGAGGATTAATCACGCACGAAGTTCCTTCTTTTTTTTCTCAGACGTCATCTAACATCTACAGATCCCAGCATCGTGCAGAGGGATGTGATCTGACCTGTTCTGTTCTGTTATTATTGTGTGGAGGAATAGTGGAACGGCGGCGTTGACTTTGGACAGGAAATAGTTTTATGCCTCAAGCACGGATTCCGCCTCCAAGTGCTCATGAACAGCTGCAGATCAAATCCCCCATGTCTCCGTTTCCCCTTCTCCACTTCCTGTAAAAACACACCACTGTAAGTTTGGGCTATTTCTGAAGTGTCAGACGGAAACACGGGAACAGAACCAGATTTGTGGCTTTTGGACCCTTGAGAATTATTATATCATAATCATCATGCATAAAAATTCGAAATAATTCATCCAGTTACAACAACATGCCCAACTCGAACCCTGCTAACACACTCACGACATTATTGCCACTTCATTCATCTTCTAAACCCATTTCCTGTTTTTCTGCTGCTTCAGGACGACACTGCACTGGGAGAAATATGTCTAAAGGTCACTCGACCCAAACTGAACCTTCTGCTGAGCCTGCTGTAATACCCGCTTCCAAAGAACCCACCCGTCGTCCCTCACAGTGCTAAAGAACCCTTCAAAAAATCCCTGGATCCAGAGTTCCATCTGGATCATCTCCAAACTCTAATACACTCTTCTTTGTTCGAAGCCCCACAGAATCTTGGGCAATCTTACTAAAATACGCACAAACAATCAAATTATCAAACCGACAGCTGGCAGAAATACAAATAAACTGAATTAGAATTTAAATGTGGCATTAATTTACATTAATCTCCATAATGTCCGATGAAAAAAATGCAGGGCGAGGGCGGGGTACACCCTGAACATCTCGCCAGACCATCGCAGGGCTAACACACACACAACCATTCACACTCGCGCTCATCCTGGAGGAAACTCTATAGCAAGCACAGGGAAAACATGCAAACTCCACACAGACACTGGAACCCAGGACCTTCTTGCTGTGAGGCGGACGTGCTAACCACTATGCCACCGTGCTGCCATCAGACGATTCAACAAAGCAAATAAAAAGCAAACGTACAAAAGTTCAACACTACCACTAGTTCCGTGGGTGAGGTAATCAAAACAACGTGGGCTGGGACCACGTGTGCATGACCCGGTGAAAGACTGAAACGTTTTTTGGGTTGTGTAATGTCACGCTCCTAAAACTTGAAGTGAAACTCTCTGAAGCCAACATGTTATTTTTTAAGAACTGGTGAACTATTTCCCTCCGGCCTGAACCCTTCTCCCTCGGGTCTGTCCTCCTCCCTCCTCCTCTACACGACCGCTGCGATAAACATTGTGCGCACAACCAGCCTCAGCCAATCACATTCCACGGCAGGTCTACGGAATAAAGAAGGTCAAGCACGTTATGTGATTATCCGATTCAGTGACCCAGACGCGGCACCGCTCCAGCTCTCAGCGCGGTACCAGAGTCAGTAACAGAGCGAGTTTTTATTCATGAAGAAAAACTGTCACGCTACTTGGGCTCTGTTTTCCCCTGGAATCAAACACTGATATAAAATACAAACACAAACATACTGCTTAGGGACAGATTTCAATTTGGATCCTCTGGTTTTCCAAGACAGCGAGTCCTCTTATTATGACATCATTTTTGATATGACTGACACCCTGCGGTGACAGAGACCTTTATGCACATTAGCAAATCAAACACGTTTCCCAGAAGTTGGAGTGAAGAGCTTCATTTCTACAGCAACCTTTCCATCAGCTAAGTAACTAACTATTATCATTACTTACAAATTAAGAAACTACTGAGTAAAATTTTCCCAAATAATAAATGAGCTGTGCATCATTAACACCTTTATATCGCTAACTCTTTTTTTTTTTTTTTACAATCCTGTAATGGAAAATCATCCCGAAAGTGCTCACAAACAGTTTATGGACTGTTTTAGTTTTGCTTTGGTATAAACACTCTTATTCTATCCACGCCCACTGGATATGAGTGATCACGCATTCTGATTGGCTAATCTACTACCAGGATATTACAATATATATCACTAGTAATTTTGTGGGGCAGCAGGGTGGCGCAGTGGTTAGCATGTCCGCCTCACAGAAAGAAGGTCCTGGGGTCCATTCCCGGGCTCGGGCGTTTCTGTGTGGAGTTTGCGTGGGTTTCCTCCGGGTACTCTGGTTTCCTCCGACAGTCCAAAAAAATGCAGAGTAGGCTGATTGGTGGTTCCAAATCGCCCCTATTTGTGAGTGAGTGTGAATGGTTGTGTGTGTGTGTTGGCCCTGCGATGGTCTGGTGAGCTGTTCAGGGTGTACCCCGCCCTCAAACAGAGTCGGCTGAGATGGGCGCCAGCCTCCCCGGGACCCTAATTAGGATTAAGCGGCCTAGAAAATGAATTAATGAATGAATAGTAATTTTTTCATTACAGTAATAAACCTGGAGGCGGTCACGACTTGCGCTAAACTAATCGGTAACGGTAGCCATCTGTTCACTCTACACTTATTCCATGAATAATTCAGGTGTGAATTCGTTGAGTAGTAAATTTATTTTGGGTCGTTCTGGATGAAACGATGCAGTGGGTCGTTATTCCGTGAGATGTATATGATCAAAGAGCGTCCAGAGATTTAACATGAATTAGAGGAGAAAACTCACTTCCTCCCACTTCCTCCCACTCAGAGTGACTGAATCTCCTGCAGTGAGGGCGAGCCTCTCACACACGACACAAATCCAACGCTCTCACGCCACGCATGCCTTTCTCATGCTGACTTTTCATCTTCACTTCCTCCGATGTAAAATGTGCTATTTTTAAGCAAAAGACCAGCCATGTCTGCAACAGCAAATTACTGCCATGCGCCTTCCAGCGGAGCAGAGTCGATCACAACGATCGGTCGTGTAACTGACCTGCTGAGCACGAAACGAGCAAAGCTGGAGCAGACAGGAGGCAGGCTAGGGTGGAACTTCACACCATAAGTGTGTAAAAATGAATTTCTTATCTATCCCTTAAATTTATTTCTATATTTTCAAAAGTGGACAATTTAAGCATTGTGATGGCCCCGCCCCGGCTGAGGTACACAGACACTGTAAACAGAATTTCAAAAACACTGCATGAACTAAACACTCCGTCTTTCTATCTGTCTGGTCATTTGCTTCAAGGTCAAGGTGGGGGTAAAGGTGAATGATTAAATGAAGTGTCTGTAGAGTCGGGCTGAATCTTTTAGCTCACCAAAGCTAATTTCACATTTAATTGTGACCTGGAAGCAAGTGACCTGGCTATACCTCCTCCTATTGTATGTGTAGGACCAACTGTGTATACTGTATGGACTGGACAAGCTTTTTTCTTCTAGGTGGGGTCCAAGGTCAAGGTCAGTGACCGAATGTAGGTCTCTCTCTCCCTCTGTGTAGTCTCTGCCAGTTTTACACGCCTCCCCTCCTTCCACAGCTTTTATTTATTTATTTGTTTGTTTTTTGTTTATTTTTATTCTTTTTTTATGTCACTTTTCTTAACAGATTAAGTTTCCCTAATTTTTTCTTGATCCAATCCTTCTATTATTTATGTTTTTAGTCTCATTTTTTAAAATCCATCAGACCACCAACCCGAATGCCATGACCCAAACCTTCACCCCAGAAGTATTCTTATAACAAATTCATTAAAAAGAAAACAACAACCCTGCACACATCTTCATTATTGCAGCTGGGAACTTTGTGGAACCTGAGGCTCATTGGTGTGCGACATAAACAACGTGACACGTAAACAAACTCACCTAGAACATTACAGCGTGCCATCAAGCTTCTGTGTAACACTGAAGTCTAAACGTGAATTAAACATTTTTATTAACGAGTCTTTAACTGCATGATGGAAATTATAGCTCAGGTTTATCTTACAGACGTTAAGCTATTAAATACATTTCCATAGAAACAACGGGGAAGACGAACGGCTCTGACTCTCATCTCAGAAACACCAACGTTCCATAAAAACATCAGATGGTTATAATATTATCTTCTCCAGCTTCTCTTAAAGTTTCTTCAGGTTGGGTGTCAGGTACTACGACACCACGGAGATACAGAGATATTTTATCATAATACACTTTTAAACAGAATCTGGCTCTGCATTTAACCCATCCACAGTGAGCACACACACACACACACACACACACACACACACACACTCAAAGCAGTGAGCTGAGGAGAAGTTGGGGGGTGGAGGAAGGGAAGATGCAGCCCACTCCACCACTACCACACATTTTTCCTGAGATGGGAGAAGAGGAGATGGAAGGAATGAGAGGAGTGAGAGGAGAGGAGTGAGGGGGGAAGAGATGGGAGGAGAGGAGATGAGAGGGGAGGGGTGAGAGGAGAGGTGGGAGGAGTGACGGGGAAGAGATGGGGGGAGTGAGAGGAGAGGAGTGAGGTGGGAGGAGTGAGAGGAGTGGAGTGATGGGGATAGATGGGAGGAGAGAACAGGTGGGAGGAGTGAGAGGAGAGGAGTGAGGTCGGAGGAGTGAGGGGGAAGAACTGGGAGGAGTGAGAGGAGAGGAGTGAGAGAAGAGATGGGAGGAGTGAGAGAGGTGAGAAGCTAAACCCTGCTACAGAAGGTTTTCCTTTCGCACTGCCCCGGGGCAACAATAAGAGATTTCTAAGAGAACATGATTCGATTAGAGCTGGACATGTTCTCAGTGTTAACATGGATAAACGACAGGAGGAGCAGTGAACATTGGGCCATTTTCTCTTGTTTTTATACGATTATCCTTCAGTTAACACATTACTGCTGTGGGAAAACTGATTAAGACACATCGTCTGTGGAAAGGAATAAATTAACTTAGGGGCAACACTGAGCATTAACATCAAACATCGACACCACCACCATCGACACCACCGCCACCGACCCCATCACCATCGACATCACCACCATCTTACATCACCGCCATCGACACCACCCCCATCGACACTACCACCATCGACACTACCACCATCTTACATCACCGCCATCGACACCACCCCCATCGACACTACCACCATCGACATCACCACCATCTTACATCACCGCCATCGACACCACCCCCATCGACACTACCACCATCGACATCATCACCATCGACACCACCACCATCGACATCATCACCATCGACACCACCACCATCAACACCACCGCCATCGACACAACCACCATCTACATCATTACCATCAACACCACCACCATCGACACCACCACCAACTACATCTCCGCCATTGACACCACCACCATCAAAACCACCACCACCAACCCCATCACCATCTTACATCACCGCCACCGACACCACCACCATTGACATCATCACCAGCGACACCACCACCGACATCACCGCCATTGACTCCACTGACACCACCGCCACCACCGACCCCATCACCATCGACACCACCACCAAACTCTTCTTCTTCATGTCGTTTGGTTTCTGTGTTCACTGTTACAGAAATATATTTACTGAATACACACAAACACACAGGTGAGAATTTGTACAAGGCCTGAGTGTACACAGGATGTTTTCCTTCATTTTAATTTTTGTCAAAGATAAATAAAGCTACGGGGAAATCCAAAATCCAAAATCAGCCCTGTTGGTATCACATGCGGTGAGAAACACCACCTGCGGGATGATCGATGTACCCGCTCACTCAGCACAGCGACAACCAATCACATGTACAACCCAGTGACAGTCTGCCTGTAATCAACTTCCAACATAACGTCACGCCAGCACAGCGACAACCAAACAGAATAACGATGTTCAGCACTCTGTAAATGTTCAACAAAGAGCGATGCTGGATGAAAAAAAACACTCCAGTAACCTAGCAACCTGACACAACAGAATCAGGTGTTTTATTTAGGAATCAAACTGATATTCATGAAAATTCCAAAGTTCTACTTTAGTTATTATGGATTAGCTCTAAAAGGTCGGGAGGGTTATATCACATGAACATTCCGTACGGCTCGGCGTCCTGTCAGTAGCTAAACAATCAGCGGCGGTTTAGTTTGTAATGTTCAGACATACACACATCATCTATCACAATTTTACATACAGCCGGTATGATTCATCTCCATCTCTCTCTCTCTCTCTCTTTTTCTCTCTCTCTCACACACACACACACACACACACACACACGGTTAATGTTTAACAGCTCACACAGAACTCTAACACATCCTGGGTGTAGTATAACATTAGTGAGAGTGTTGAATAGATGAAGGATAAATGGCATCAAACCAGAGCTTCTGGAGAGAAAGTCATTACAGGTAAACACAACGTGCTCTCACATGGTGCCCAGAGAATCTCCATAGCAACCAACGCCATGGAGACAGCCATTAAAAATCAATAATCTTTTGTTGTAACATGCTGCTTTCCATCTTTTTACACCAGAACTTCATATTAAACTGTTGCACACAAAAAAATATATAAATCATTTGTAACATCATCACTTATACACACCCACTATATATATATATATATATATAACATAAAAGCATAATAACATGATAGGCAATAATAACTAGTAAAATATTAATAATTCTTTTTTAACTAAAAAAATCTTTTCTTTTTAAACACATCCTGAAGTCACCCTTTTAATTTTTCCTCCTCCTCCTTATTTACTGCGTACTTTTCCATTATATAAGCAATACAGGTCCTAATTCTGCTACAAACACAACTAATTCCGTCTGGGGAGAAAACCATTTTAGTGTGCAGGGGAAAAACAGAGAGGAGTGTAATTACTAAATAAAAAGCTCTTCTCGCGGCCAGGGAAAACGTTTTACCAGTACATTAGTGTAAAAGCTTTCAAAAAAGAACAACACAGCAGGAGATTTTCTCTTAATACAGAGTGTAGAAAAAAAGAATATGAATTCAAATAACCGTCACACAAACAACAAAATGATAACAGGAATGTGGAGTACGTGACAGGGAACAAGGGAACATGAGGCCTTAGAGCACCAGGCTGTATTGTGTAGAAAGTTTCTGTGTGAGACGCAGACTGGGTGGATACACTAATACAGGTACGGACACAGGTATGGATACACATACTGATACTGGTACTGACACAGGTAGTGATACATGTACTGATACAGGTACGGACACAGGTATGGACACAGGTATGGATACACGTACTGTTACAGGTACGGACACAGGTAGTGATACATGTACTGATACAGGTACGGACACAGGTATGGATACACGTACTGATACAGGTAGGGATACAGGTAGGGATACAGGTAGTGATATGAATATGGATACAGACAGAAATATACATTCAGATATAGATATTGATACACATTCCGCTATAGATACAGATACGAAACTAAAAATACAGATAAAGATCCAGATACACATACGGATACAGATACCCGAGTCCAAATGTGGCATAACGGAGAACACCTCTTCCAACCAGGCCAGGGTTTGATACGGAGAGATTGGACTAATCAGACAGGTTGGACTCTGGGGGTCAAATGTGCTCAGGAGTGGTACAGAGTACCATGTAAAACAGAAGGCTAAACCAACACCAAACTCCCCAGAAGTCACGGAGCAGAACCAGCTTCTTTCATCTCCATACATACAGTAAAGTGGATTGGCTGATCAGTATCGGTGACAGAAACATGTACTTCTATTGTGGTGAAACCCACCAGCCTCACCTGATTCCTATCAATCTGCCTCAAGGGTCTTGAGAGTTTACGACATGACGTTCTTACAGGGGCACGGCGACCAGAGACCAAAACATTCATCACATGGTTGGAGCCACGGATGACATCTGCAGATAGATTAAAGTAAAAAAAAAAAAAAAAAAAACGTTCAAAAGCCCGGTGAGGGAGAGACGTCCGGGGTGAAGGCAGGAGTATAAAACGTGAGATTAATCCGATCGATGTTTGGATCTGGAATTATCTGCACCGGAAGCTTCCAGATAAAAGCGCGGGAAGTCCGGTCCGAGGCCTATATATAACTGGGCTTAAAAGGATAAACGAAACACACAACAACCAATGAGAAGCGGAGAGTGAACAAACAGGTGCTTAACTTATTAAAACAGTTACAGGTGAGAGCAGGAGGAGAGGCGGTGAAAAGTAAACCTTGGGAGTGTTAGAAGTGCGACGGAGGCGGCAATGATGTGATAGGAGGACGATATTACAAACCTCTTGCTTCTGCATCTTATCTGCTGACATTCTGCTAAATAAAAAAAATGTAAAAATGTCATCCTACTGCATAACAGGGAGAACTCCAGCACGATGCGGTCGCTTTATACGTTACACACACCGAAAATCCCACATTTAAATCTCCACATACAGTCGCTCTCACATTCCTCTTCAAGTGTTAAACAGCGATCAGAGTCCTCCTTCTCTTACACAAAACGTCCTGATGACTTACGAGTCGACACAATAATTGCTGCCATTTGTGATAATTACGTTCAGGTTTATTGACCATTTAGACTAAAATTACCTCGTGTTTTCCAGCGTTTCTTAGGAACAGGACAAATGAAACACGTCACATCATTCACGCAGGAATTATTTCCTAAATATACAATACACCTGGGTATCAGCCCTCATCAGAGAAACTGAAGTAAACGAAAAAGCTCAAACAAAATCGGAGGATTCTTAAAGATAATGATGATTTATTTATCTATCTATTTATCTTTAATTAATTAATTAATTAATTTTATTATCATTATTATTTTTTTTATTATTATTATTATTATTATTATTATGTTTATTATTATGTTTGTTTATTTATTTATTTATTTATTTGTTTATTTTGTTTGTTTGTTTGTTTGTTTGTTTGTTTGTTTGTTTGTTTATTATCCCCAGTGCAGCTAACTGGGTTATCAAATGCCAGTCATGTCTCTCACTGTCTGTGGTGAGAGGAATGTGAAAGAACCATCGCCTTCATTCGTAAAGAGGAGGCTGCTTTGCCGTCAGCGTGTTTCTGCCCTGCCATGGCCTGGCGAGCTGTTCAGGGTGTACTCTGCCCTCGCCCAGAGTCGGCTGAGATGGGCGTCAGCCTCCCCGCGACCCTAATTAACCCTTTTAGTACATGGTACATGATTCTAAATATAGGTTTGCACTTTTACACCATATTTGATAAAATAATAAGATTGACATTTTTATGCATTAATAATAAAATGAATATAAAAAAAGCATGGGTATCCTGACACCCTGAGTGGGTGGAGCCAAGTGGACAACATCAGCACAGCTGCTCTAATATGGAGGAAACTCTGAACTCTGAGTCAGTTTAGAAGAAGAAGAGTTTTATTAGTGTAATGTGATTCCTGTAAGTAATTCAGAGAGGTCTGATGAATAATACTCAGGATCGGAAGTGTGTGTGTGTGTGTGTGTGTGTGTGTGTGTGAGACGTTGGGTAAGTTCTGTGTGTGTGTGTGTGTGTGTGTGTGTGTGTGTGTGTGTGTGTGTGTGTGTGTGATAAATTCCTGCGTTATATGAATCATTAACATAAACACACAAAACACTCCTTATTTTGTTCAGTCTGTCCTCACACTCCTCATATTCACTACGACAGCTTTATAGATTGATAATAAAGATCAAACAAACATCCCAGCAAACACAAACCTACCAGAAACCAGTGTATCACACACACACACACACACACACTTCCACAGTAAGAACCACAATCCATGATAAATGATACATGGGCAGATCTGGGTAAACACCGGGTGAGATCAGACCGGAGTCGAGAGTAAATAAAACATGATGAAGTCGAGATTAAAATAGAAGTTACGAAACTTTGCTCTGTTTATTCTGGGTTTTTCTCTACACTGAAATGAAGCTGTGTTTAAACAGTTGAGCTCGATGTGATCTGATGGTTAAAGTACATCCTAATGATTATTTTATGGTGTTATGCGATACGCGGTGGGTTCGTGTTGGAACTGAATTCTGTAAAGAAACCCTGAGATTCTGAACATTAATATTATTCTAATGCATCATTTATTTCTAGTTATTTTTAAACAAACTTGCAGATATAAAACATCACACTTATACATGAACATCACGAGCACAATAAAATTTCATTAATACATTTTATATTTTTACATTTCTATTATTTACACAATTTTATATTTTCAGTCATTTTGCCACCTAATTGTTGATGTTTCAGCTGCAGTAACACAAGTTTCCCTCACAGCTCAATAAAGAACATCCATCCATCCACACATCCATCCATTCATCCATCCACACATCCATCCATCCATCCATCCATCCACACATCCATCCATTCATCCACACATCCATCCATCCATCCATCCACACATCCATCCATCCATCCATCCATCCATCCACACATCCATCCACACATCCATCCACCCACACATCCATCCATCCATCCATCCATCCACACATCCATCCATCCATCCATCCATCCACACATCTATCCATCCATCCATCCATCCATTCATCCACACATCTATCCATCCATTCATCCACACATCTATCCATCCATCCATCCATCCATCCACACATCTATCCATCCATCCATCCATCCATCCATTCATCCACATCTCCATCCATTCATCCATCCACA
>JAQMYF010000026.1:551865-568380 GCA_030014195.1 Neosilurus mollespiculum
TCTCTCTCTCTCTCTCTCTCTCACACACACACACACACACACACACACACACACACACACACACACACACACTGTGAATTCATGCCATTTTACTACAGAGCCCCTGAAGGCACATTGTTTTAAAAAAAGAAAAATCTCAAGGCATTTTTCTCATGGACTGAAAAATAGATCTTGCAAAAGTAGGTATTTTTATTTAACCATGTCCCTTCCAGGCTGCGGGAGAATTCTTGAGACTGATGGTTCTTTAATTATTATCTCTTATAAATCTCCAAAAAACATAAATGACCAAAAATTACTCAGCTTTTAGTGGTTTTTTTTCATCATGATTATAAGTAAATCTGTTTAATCTACTGGATCTAACATGTTTATAAATTTCATTATATATAAAACAATGTGCCTGCAATGTCTTGGTGAGCTGTCCAGGGTGTCCTCCGCCCTTGCCCAGAGTTTTCTGACATACCCCCCCCCCCCACTCTGCCCTTGCCCACCCACCCAACACTAATAAAAGGATAAACAGGTTTAAAAATGAATGAAGGTATTTTGTATCATGAAATAGTGTATATGTTCCTGACTGTGACTGAAATGAGCAATTAACCTGTTAATTGCGTTTCCAAGGTAATGGTTAATTCTTTGCTTTTAGCTATACGAGGAGATTAAAAACCAGGAAATCTAATACATGTGGGGGAAAAACACATGCATTTTACCATGGATAACAGCGCAATCTGACAATCTATCCATGATGAACATTCTCAACCTCCTGAATAGTTGACAGCCGCTGATGACTAAACCTAGTGCAGTGGAAGAGGAGGTGTTTTTCTCTAAATAGACAGAGAAAGTGTTGTGGAGTACAGGGACATGCAGACCCACACTACCATGCCAATAAGCTCATTACTGGTTAACGGGCATGGTGCAGGCATGAACATGGGCAATTAAACCAGAGGAGCACATCTAGAGATGGTCCAACTGGTCTCTCTGGGCCTGAAGGAATCATATTGTACTTTAATCCGGCAAAGAACAAAACTTCCTCCGATTCCACTTAGAATTAAAGTGAATGTGCACCATGTCGATCTGATTCGACTGCACTTTCCTTCGTGGGAGTCGAGTCACAGGTGACCATTTTGTTCTTGATTTCTCTTAAACAAAGGATAATAATGTGGGCGTGGATGTATATATTACTCTCTGGGGAGGTTGACGGCCCCAGCGCTGATTAGATGGCGTTAACTTTCATGTTTTTAAATTAAACATTTCCTGACGTAGAGAAGGCCAGGACGGTGGTGGAGTGATTAGCGGCAAGAAGATCCTGGGTTCAGCGAGGACGTTCTGTGTGGAGTTTTCATGCTCTTGCATGTTGACGCTGTGATAGATTGGCAAGCTGTTCACGGTGTACCCCGCCTTCACCTAGAGTTGGCTGAGATGGGCTCCTCGTGACCCTAGTAGGATTAGGCGGCTCAGCGAATGAATGAATGAATAACAACATAGACAATATTTTAGGAAAAAAACCAAGGGACAAAAGTATTACTTAAAAAGTACCTGTGCCAAAGCAGCAACAGGCATAAATCAGGGTAAACAAACTGGCCAACCAGCTGCAGAGTAACGCCGTTAATGTCTCACACTGAGGTGGCGCAAACTGGGCACTTAAAAAGCACCTTTAACAAGCCCAAGTCATTAAAGTCCAATGTGAGCATAAACAGAAGATGGTGTACATGCTGGGAGACATAGTCCGTAAATCCGTTCAGAGATAGCATTATTGCTGCAAGGCGACTTGAGGGGGAGCATTCGGGGTCAGCAACACAAGAGGGGTTGAGGCAGACAGGTACAGTTTCAACCACGCTCCATAGTCATGTGTTTTTACTCCTCATTCAAAGGTTTAGTATATACTACACAGAAACGCAAGAAAAATAAACTAAAGTGATCCAAAGACATGCACAGTAGGCTAATTGGTTGTTCCAAATAGGTGTGAGTGTGAACGGTTGTGTGTGTGTTGGCCCTGCAATTAATGGTCCAGGGTGCACCACGCCTTCGCCCACAGACAGCTGAGATGGGCTTAAGTGGGATTAGCTGGCTTGGCAAATGAGTGAGTGAGTGAGTGATAATAAAGACACCGCCTGCTTCAAGTGACCGTGACAAACTGTTGTTTTTATTAAAGCATTATCCACTCAGGGTAATGTTTTCAATCCTCAGCTAGCGGACCAATCAGATTGCACTCTTCCTGCATACTATACTGTAGACATACTAATCAAACATACTCAGTGCTATAGACAATTTGGAAAACACCCTTGCATATATCATCCCTTCATCCATTTCCTTAGCCACTTAATCCCAATTAGGGTCATGGGGAGGCTGGCACCCATCTCAGCCAACTCTGGGTGAGGGCGGGGTACACCCTGAACAGCTCGCCAGGCCATCGCAGTGCAAACACACACACAATTATTCACACTCACTCTCACACCTAGGGGTGATTTCGAGCAGCCAGTCAGCCTACTGTGCATGTTTTTGGACTGTGGGAGAAAACCGGAGCACCCGAAGGAAACCCACGCAAGCACGGGAAGAACATGCAAACTCCACACTGAAACACCCTCGCCGAGCCCGAGAATTGAACCCGGGACCTTCTTGCTGCGAGGTGAACGTGCTAATCACTGCACACCGTGCCACTTACATCGTCACCTCATGATGGAATACTGCGTGTTTACCGTCACTATGTGTGCTTGATCTTCGTTTTTGCCTTAAAAGCTGTTCAAAATATATTTTGTGAAGATTTTCCAGTGACTCTTTGCTGAGAAATGGATGGGAACTCCCTGACAGTAGGATTTATTCTTCATCACAGCTCTGGCACCGAGCCTCCATTTACCCATAATCCATCAGAATAGTAACAGAGCATCTGTTTAGCAGGGAAGGCATTCTCTCCTCATCCAAAATGCCAAGAAGTGCATTGACCTAGATAACTTATCCAACAACCTTGACACCACATGGCATGCTATTTATACAGCACATAAATACTGGGCTACAGCAAACCATGCGCTCACATCTCCTCTATTATATTGGAGGTACTCATGAAGAGTTACAGGAGGATTTTCAAGGACAGTGATTTTAGAACGTGTGCCGGTGAGGACCGAATTAAAAAGGACTAAGAAGATTCACACCAAGCATCAATATTTTTGGCACTTCCTGTTCATTCAGTGGCGGGGTGTAGAGACGGATCTGCTCATGCATGCTCTGCTGATGGCTGATTTGCTGCCTGCAGGCAGAGTCTGTGCTGTATTGTAGTGTAGGTTTATCGTGATCTGACTCAGTATTCGGATCTGTACATGCACACAGCTTCATCAGTAGTGCCAGAACCTCAGTGCTGCAGCTTTAACGCGAGACGGAAGTGACTTATATTCGTAAAGTGTGTCTTATTGCATGATTGCAGAACTAGAAAGACGCACAGCTCATCTCACATGGTCTGAATTTAGTCAAGCCTGAAAATAATAATAATAAAAATTAAAAGATGAAGTTTCAGTGGTTTGCACAAATCAAGAATACTTATAACTGAGGGGGAATCCAAAACGACAGAATGTTGAAATGAAACTCAGTGACCTGATCGAGTGCCAGAGATGATCTTCTTCTTCTGAGTCACTGGGTTTCAGCAAAATATAACAAGTTCTGTCCTGATTAAATCTTCCTAAAAGCTCTGGTATGGAAAGGGCTGTAAATCAAACACAGCTTGAGGAAAGAAATACAAATGTGCAACGGAAAAATTGTCAGATTTTATTTTGTAGCACCAAAAAAAAAAAGAAATACAAAAATTTAACAGAACCTAAAACAAGCGCTTGTTGTTTACTTGCATTTACACGAGGCCCCCGAGTCATGACATGGTTTTGATTATAGATTTAGGAAGGCCACATAAACAGTCTTTAAGTATGGAACCCTACAACAGGGTCATGACTGAATACGCCTGAGGAAGTGTGCGTTTGTGCAGCCGCGCTCATCTTGCACAATCTAAACTTGGAACCTTAAACCAGAAACTAAACACTGAACGAGTATCTGAGGGTACCGTCCGTGTCTTTATCCAGAACACGGGTTGATGAAGAGTGTGGTGTTGAAATAATCCTGTAGATTAATTTTTATTGGCCCTGCGATGATCTGGCGAGCTATTCAGGGTGCGTCCCACCTTCGCCCAATGTTGGCTGAGATGGGTTCAGCATGTGTCTCCCGAAAAAAGAAAGAAAAGAACAAGAAAAATGTTTCTTAGGCAGTTGGAATAAATACTTTTTGTAAAATTAAACCTAAACTAATTGAAGTGTTATTTAATAAATATAATTGAAAGCTAAGGCAATGTCTGGAAAAGTAAGACGCTGAATTAAACCCCTGTCTGGATATTTGGAAAGTGTATGTATTGTATATAGCCATGTTTGTTTGTTTGTTTGTTATATCCTATTTCTTTTGAAAATTTTTCTGTTGACGTTTGATTGACACTTGCTCACTTTTTCTCTGTTCCTGACACTTGAGCTTCTGTGATATAAATTTCTTCGGCGTGGGATTATTAACGTTTATCTTACTTTATATTAAATGCATGGAAAGTTCGTGTAGGGGCAGAAATGGCACAGATATGACTCGGGCTTCTCGCTTTGACTCCTGTGTGCTAAAACTCAGTCAGTCTCTCACTTTCTCCACACTAGGAGTTTGTTGAAGCCTCCACTTTCCACTGCAGCTTTTAGTTCTTTATTTTATTCTCTGTATGTTATTGTGTTGTATAAAATCTCTAGTCCCAGTGTGGGTCTCTAGGATCTCACATGTTTCGATACAGAAGATTTTTTCATTATAAAATGGCCACTGCAGAAAAAAAACACATTAAACTTGAGGCCGATAAGGCATGTGATGTTAGTTGATTGTCGCTCCATGGCTCAGAGTTTGAACCATGAAAATAAACCAGGAATGTTAGATTAAAAGAAATCCTGCAAAAAGTGTCCATCCTACCACCTGCCTCGGGGTGGTGTATCAGTCTGTGAGTTCCTCCCCAACACCACAGAATGTAGAGGCTTTTGGTTCCAGTGACGATTGTATATAAACCCTAGAGGTGTTTCTGGTCTCAGTACATTCAGGTAATTGCAGATTCAGATGACCATGATTGGGAATCAAAGGCATGTTTCAACAAGACATTCGTTTCCATGTTTAGGCTGATATTTATTTATCCCACAGAGAACAGGAAAAATGGAGAAAAAAAATGTACTGACTCATCCAGGGTCAGAGAGCACCAAGATAAACTCTCGAGTTTTTTATGCTTTGCTGCCTTCACAGGGCGGAACAAACAAGTACTTATCATGTTTCATCATGGCCTCTGGGAAGCGCTCCAAACTGAACTGGCCCACCATGACGAATCCCTGATGCTGGGCCAGAGATCATTTCCGGTTGGATAATTTGCTTCACAAATGAGCCGATAAAAAAAGTCAGATGAGAAACAATGACCTCAAAAGAAAATCAGCTCAGTCTGACGCTATTTACTTCATCAGAATCTTAACAGCATGCAGCGCACATCACCTGGAGTTCAGGTACCGCCTACCTCTCAGGTGTCACATACTAGGAAGCATCTCAGATGTTTCTCACATGAATATCTGGGCAGCAAGGAAAATCTACTGAGAGTAAACCAACCTGGTGAACCTTTTCAACGAAAAAGAGGTTTTTTTTAATCACATCACTGTTTGGACATCAACCATACTGCGTTTACTAAAAGTAAAAGTCATTGGCCTAGAAAAGTTAGAGACTTCTAGAAGAACAATGCCCAAGACCACGCTGACTGGTAACGACGTGTTAATACTGTAACTACTAGCTTCTTTCAAGTCGACTACCAGTGTCCAGTTTTTGACTCCCGGCCACACACACTCGACTCCCCCTACTGGTCTGGAGCCGCAAGAAGTTTCATCACTTGCCTGTGCGGAAGTGGCGCCTCTGCTCAAAGGTGGGAGTATCAACAGCAAGCGGCCCTCACCAACAACATCCATCACCTTTCCTGCAAGAAACTTACACGAGCTAAAAGAAACCATAACGTTGGTAACTAAAAGATCCTCACCATGAAATTAACCGTAGAAGAGTGGAGGTATTAGTCAAAAGGAACCCGACATCGCTACTCTACTGATAGATGTTCGAGGCTGGTGTTATAAGATCAATGTGGCTCCTTTAAGAGCTGAATCAACTTCCATCCAGGCCTGGAGGAAGGAAGGAAGTAAATAAATAAATAAATAAATAAATAAACAAACAAATCTGCCATGTTTCCTGACTACACCCCACACGAAAGCAGGAAAGGTTAACACTGAGCTTTCTTTTCACTCGCTGATTTCCACCTTCATTTGCACCACTTGTCTTGTTTAATTATCCGTTTAATGAGTTCATGTTCTGTGTTGCCATTCATGTTTGGTGTTGTTTGCTCAGTCAGAGTTTGTCTGCTTTCCTGATTTAAATTGTGGGTTTTTTATTTTATTTTGTGTGAGTGTTGGCATCAACTCAGACATGGACACACGACAAGCCTCAAAGTCATGCTCCATGCCATGGGCCTCCGCTCAGGAGCTCCGATACAAGTGTTGAGCCCAAAACCTCCTCACCTCACCAAGAAATGAGGGCTTGTCTCCTCACCAGATTCCATTTTAACCACCAAATTTCACCACACAGAACTGGTTCAATGAGTGATGCTTTGAATAAACCCATGAGCCCATTTGTTATATATAACTCTGGGGCATTAATGAGAAGTGCAGACAAACAAGTCACAACTAAACAAGTCAAGACTAACCAGCAATACACACTGACATACATATGATAGGCACATTATTTTATCATAGTAACACACCTGAGCACTTGAGGGAAAGGGCCCAACAGTGGCAGGTTGGTGGTACTGGGGCTTGAACCACCAAACTTCTGATAAAAAACCCAGAACCTTAACCACCACCACTACCCTTTTCAGTCATTGACAACCATCTCTTTTTGAGTTGTACAGTATTAGTGAAGCATTGTGATGATTATAAATACACACAGCTCCAGTGCTCAGCTTCAGGACCTGGGGTTTGATCTCATGTCCACACGAGTTTTCCCCGGGTATCTCCCATGTCCCACAATTGTACCTAGATATAAATGAATGTATGAGTGATGTGTGACAGGTGTTTTCCTGTGAGAGATTTCAGATCCACCAGAAATAAAGTTATTGAATGTGTTCATTTTGGATAAAATCAAATCAGTTCACAGATTCGTTAAGACTCTTAAGATTAAAGTGTGTCTTGGCACTGATGACTAATCACTTATTGAACCCACATGTTATCTGGATATGCTGCTGAGTGCACGTACAGGTATCAGCATCATCAGTTTGCTTTGCATAGTTTATACTGATTGTATCTGTTCCTCCACCATGTCATGTCCTCAACCTGCCTTTAAACTGTGGCTTAAACTCAGTGCCTTTATGTAACATGGTATACTGAACTTCCTGTATGGTCTGTATTGTGCTGATATTAAAGATTATCGAGATTTTATCAGGTGTGTAGGCTTTGAGAAGTACTCGCATGTTCTCCAACCTTAAAGGCATTTGTGATGATCTCTGTATCTCTGCCTGAGCTGGGTGTTGATGTGCCAAGTGTACTTTTCTTCTTGCCTTCATTCAATACCGTGTCTTCCTATAACATTTACCCTAATAAATGCACTGCCTGTAAACAATTTGCAAAAGAAAGTATTTTAGATCTGTTTGGTTGCACTCCTGTTAATTTCGCAACATCTGTTTTCTGGCTTACCAGATCAGGTTGCATCTCCAAAGAAGATCAACATCTTAAAAAAAACATTTTATTTCTGTGCACCAAACAAAGGAAAGTTTTCCAAACTTTTATTTACCCCCGTCAGCAGAGAGGTGGTTACAGGCACGGAAAGGAACTTGTTGTTCTCACTCAAACCACAGATAAGAGAAACCTGAGGTAAGATCATGGCTTGTGCATAAAAAAAAAAATCCCCACCACAACCAACTTTGGTAAGATACGTTCATTCTCAGTCCGTGTGAACTACAATAGTAAAAATTTCCACTGCTAATAAAGAAATAAAACAACAGCTGAAGAATTCTGCCTTGAAAATATTTTATCAATAGTTTATACACTGCATACAGCACACCAAAGCTCACCTGAATACACTGTATGTATGATGATAACTGTAATTGAAAGCAAATTAATGAAACAATCACCTTGATAAGGTTATTGAGTTGATAAAAGTGTTAGAGGAGGTTCATATTTCACCTCTTGGAAACTGTATGAAACAAGCTGCCAAGTGACTAATTGCTGTTTCAACATCAGGTAAATTACATGATATGGAATACTGAGATATTTTTGCTATGTTGGCCATTTAATTTGAACATCACCTTCAGCAAAAAAAAGGGGGGGGGCACTTAGCAGTGATCTCAACCTGTTTCTGTTGCGCTACACATGCTACTTCCAAGATTCCACAAATCCTGACCCTTCTGCCCTCTAGATCTAGGAAGCCCCTGCTGAAACTCCTGCTGATGATGTTCCATCCTGACATGAATATACATTCAGAAACTGTGAAGATGACTTTATCTGACACATCATCAATATGTAGCAGGAATAGAACAGGTCCAAGAATGGAACCCTGTGGCATGCCCGAGAGAACTGGAAGTCAATCAGAAGACTGACCCTCAACTACCACATTGTTTTTGTTATGCAGATAACTTCAGGACCAATCATGAATCTCACCATGAAAACCATACACTTTTAATTTCTTCAGTAGTTTATTGTGTACCAATATATCCATCGACTGGCTTATTTTTACACAGTAATTTAACATTCAGCCTATCCCGTGCTGGTACTTCGGAGTGTATTGTTTCCGAGTCACAGTTCCTTCGTCCCTGGACTGGTCACGAACTCAGGTTACAGTCTGTATGGAATTTCACATGATCTCGTAAATGTTTAAAATTAGATCTGAAAGTTTCTGTAAGGTCTAGTCTATAGCTAGAGAAGAGTACGACCCATTATACAGTACACACAGGTATATATAGGAGCCAGCTGGTTCCTGTTCATGGACGGCTGTGATATCATCCGGGTTCAAGCTTGCGATATCCTGATAATTGTAACAACATTTTTTTGCTGTTGCGCCACTCAGCACTCGTGTGAAATCTTTTAAACAGTTACGGAGCAAGCAGTATGGCACCTTCACTCACTCTCAGTAATTGCTTTATCCTGGCCAGGGTTGAGGTGGATCCACACCCACACACACACACACACACACACACACACCCACACACATACTGATTCACACACAATCATTCACACCTTGTGGTATTTTATTATAGCCAGTCCACCCACATGATTTTGGGACGAATCCCAGAAAGATATTAACGAGAACGTGTGAAACTCTACACACACTGTTACCCGAGTTCATGAACGCTTCAAGGTCTCTGGAGCCGTGAGGAGGCAACACTACCCTTTACCACCATGTTCTGCACTGGATGGTAAATTAATGGAAAAAAATGAATCAGTCAATGTTTTGGTATTTAGAAGCTGCTACACAGTTACTGAACTCCGACTGGAATATGCTGGTGCGGCACAGTGGTGTAGTGATCCAACTCATAGCAAGAAGGCCCTGGGTTTGATTCCCGGGTTCGCCGAGGGTGTTTCTGTCTGGAGTTTGTATCTTCTCCTCTTGCTTGTGTGGGTTCCCTCCAGGTACTCCAGTTTCCTCCCACAATCCAAAGACATGCACATTAGGCTAATTAGCTGTTCCGAATTGCTCCTAGATTGCCCTGCAATTAAGTGTCCAGGGTGTACCCTACCTTCACCCAGAGTTGGCTGAGATAGGCTCCAGCCTCGCTGCAACCCTATTATGATCAAGTGGTTCAGCCAATAAATGAATAAATGGATGGAAGGATGGAACATGCTCTGTTCGAATATCTGTATATTAATCTCCTGAAATAGCAGATCGAGCACCAATCCAGGATAAATTATTTAAAAATAATAAAACGTCCATCAGAGTGCTGAGTGCACTCTGTATTGTAATTAAACACAGCAAATCAGGTCTGCACTGAACCAACTCCTTCTCCACTGCAGAGAACAACGTGTACTTTAACCACAGTGACGTAGGGCCTTACAGAGTACCTAATTAACTGGAAAGGTGAAATGGGTTTGACCCTGATGAGAGACTTTACATTACTGTTTTGTACGGGAAGGAGTCTCTCTCTGTCCAAACCACAACTACACCACAAACCATCACCGCTGAAAGTCAGAGTGTAATTAAAACTCGTTCATTCGTTTTTCGGAACCTCTAAATCCCAATGAGGGCCGCGGGGAGGCTGGTGCCCATCTCAGCCGACTCTGGACGAGGGCAGAGTATCTCCTGTTAAATTTAAAGGAGGTGATAAAACAGCAGACGGATTCTCAGAGCAGGTACAGCACAGTTTTCCTCTGGAGTTTTTTTTTACTACATTTCCAGTTTGACTCCATGTAAATACTGAGGTCTGACTCCAAAAAACCAAACAAACAAATATTACAACTTCCTGTTTCCTGCTGAGCAGCTTGCTTTCATGTTTTCTTTCTGTGAAAAAAAAATGAGCTCATTACCTGGATATTATGAGGCGGAGAAAAACTTCCCGGCAGTCAAGAACTTGTTCAAGGTGGAAAAATACTCATCTCACTCACTCTGTGATCCTTCTCAAGCTCTTAGTGAAAATATATTCATAAATATATAATTATACGTTGGCTGATTTTGCAGTATGTTCTGGAGTACATGGATGTGACTATATATCTCTCGTTTATAGGATTTACGAGATGGCTGGAGTTTGACCTTTCAAGGTCACTCAAGGTCAGAGGTAATTTTCTCTTATGGAAGTCCATATATGGTTTCTTATTAGTGTTCCATGGTAACCGCATGTCTATCAGCACAGGTTTTGAAGTTATTACTGCTCTCCAAAACTTGTGACCTTGCTTTGACCTTCACCTTGACCCTGACGTTCCATGACCATAGTATGTCTGGGACTCAGGTAGGGTAGTGTCCCCACCAATTTTGGTGAAAATGCATGGGTGGGTTCAGGATTCTGTTCAATGACAATCTGACAACCAAACAAACGGCGTAACTAAATATACATCCTGTTTTTAAATGAAAAATAAAATCCTGTTTTTAAATGAAATAACTGCGATGCATTGTGGGACACAGTACACCACATACAGTGATAAACGTTAGGTAGTTCAGCATGTGGTTATTTTTACTGACTGGAAATATTTGTGGTGTTTACTGAAGGTTTACATCATCCTGCCTAGGAGGGGTTTTTGGAAGGTTGGTGGGAATATAATGCAGCTCTTACCAAAATATGTACATGGCAATGACATCACAGGATGACAGAGTGTGAGAAAAGTCCGTTTGTGCATGAGATGAGTCAGTGACGTGGACATGAATGTGTGAAAAGCATAGCTCTGAATTACAGGATGGATCTGTACGAGTGTACGCTGCGGTGGAAGTGGTGGTGTTACCTTCGTGGTGAGAATCGCAGCCTGCAGACGTGACCCCGAGCAAACTGAATTGTTTGGTGGGAAACTAGATAAACGAGGCGCAGACGAGCCGGAGGACAAGACCGACTTCTTTATGGCCTGTTTAGATGCTGCACAGCGATTGACCTCTTTCTTTTCCCCTCACGCCGTCTGCATCACGTCTCTCCCTCTCGGCTTCGGGATCATTCGGTTTCATGTCCTAACCAAGCGCTAACCAGCAGCTGGGAATTTTAATCATGGATTATTTTATCGCATGTCAAGACCTTATTGTTCAACACTGCAAGAAAGACATGCATTAATAAAAACAAGACTTTTACCTTCATGTCCTGTTCATTTATTTATGACGCGATGTTCCGCTGACCCGAAACATCCTGTTTATATTAACAACAGAAACAGAATCTACTGATGGAGAGACACAAAAAACACAGCTGAAGGCAAGGAAAGGAAAAACTTCTCAAGGTCTCCTACAAAACTGAACATTCCTTTCACATGCTAAAGAAAATCAGGTGTTTTTTAGTTGAATTGAAAATGTAATGAAGTTACTTTATGACTGATTACTGATCAAATAGACACCAGCTTTATCTATAAATAAACCTCAGTATGCAAACATTTATTTATTCACCCGCGGTACACCCTGAACAGCTCACCAGACCATCACACACAACCATTCACACTCTCACCTAGGGGCGATTTGGAACAGTTAGCCTAATGTACATGTTTCTGGACTGTAGGAGGAAACCGGAGTACCCGGAGGAAACCCACGCAAGCACAGGAAAGACATGCAAGCATGCCAAGCCTGGGACTCAAACCCAGGACCGTCATGCTGTGAGGCAGACGTGGTAACCACTGCACCACCTACATACAAACATGTCTAAGAGAATTTCTATACGATGCCACGCAGTAATTTTTAAAGCTTATCAACTTTCCCCACACATTCATATCATTACGTTTGTACTACCGCTAATACAATTCCTGTTTATTTGTCTCTGCAATTTGATGTCTTCATTAGAGATTATTAAGAACAGGCTGTGTTAATTGCGTATTAGAAATGCAGCCTCGTCCATGTTCTCTTCCTCTTTCTCTTATGGACACAGTTGCTCTGAAAGCCACGTTCGAATTAACAAATTTAGCTCATTTAGGCCGTGTAGCTAACACGGGGTTCAGTAGAGACAGACCGAGGCCACAGACCTGAGCAAATATTAGCAGAGATGCAAACAGACTGCAGGTGAGAGAGAGCATTAAATCTTTATTAGTGAAACCAATAAGCACGTGTTTAAAAGCTCACTGCAGAAATTAGGCTCTGAGATGATTACTGACATGCACCTCTCAACCTCGCCGTGCAGGATCAGGTGGAGTAAAGGCCAGAGCTGCCGTTCGGTAATATTTAAAAAGAGCTACGAGGAAAAATTTAATGCTTACACAGCACAACAACAGCAATAATAATAATAATAATAATAATAATAATAATATGATATAATATAATAACCATGGTGCAGTGATTAGCACGTTCGCCTCACAGCAAGAAGGTCCTGGGTTCAATTCCCGGACAATCCTGTTTTCCATTCTGTTCTGTGAGAGACGTGAGTCTGGGGCGGAGCTTCACATTCCAAAGCCCGGGAATTGAACCCAGGACCTGAGTGGAGTTTGTTTGTTCCTTCTGTGCTTGCGTGGGTTTCCTCCCACAGTCCAAAAACATGCACAGTAGGCTGATTGGTTGTTCCAAATCACCCCTAGGTGTGAAAGTGAGTGTGAATGGTTGTGTGTGTTGCCCTGTGACGTTCTGTCGAGCTGTTCAGGGTGTACCCCGCCCTCACCCAGTGTCGACTGAGATGGGCGCCAACGAACAAGTGATGAACGGATAATCTTCACATCAAATATTAAAAAAGACAGAAAAAAATCCTGGGTGTGTAATTTGAATTTTTCAGAAGCTGTTGTTCTCCTGGAATGTTCACACACACACACACACACACACACACACACACAATTCCATGACAAACAAAACTGAAGATTATAAAAAACATGACTTTTTTTTCTCCGTTTACAGCATTTGGCAGAAGTTCTTATCCAGAGCAACTTACATTAATCATTTTATACAAGTGAAACAATTGAGGGTTAAGGGTCTTGCTCAAGGGCCCAACCATGGCATCAGGAGGTACGAGGGATCAAACCCCCGACCTTTGGATCACTAACCCGGAGCTCTAACCTCTGAGCCACCACTGCCCACTTCTCCACCACCACATGCTTTTCTGCTCATCGCGGTTGTAGAGAAAGATTACCTGAGTTACCGTTACAGTGATTCCTCTCGGAGCCTCTTTCATCGACATGCCGTTTCTGTCCATAGAACCGACGTTCGCTGGATGTTTCTTGTTTTTTTTTCGCACCATTGTGTATAAACTGTGGAGACAGTCATGTGTAAAAATCCCACGAGATCAACAGCTTCCGAAACATTAAAAACCAACACCTATGTCACATTAAAGGTCACCTGGACCATCGAACTCTCACATTTCCCTTCGTTCTGATGTTTGAGGTGAACATTACTTGAGGCTCTTCACCTGAAGCTGCAGGAGTTAATATACGCGGTGCCGCTGCTGCATGATTAAATGATTAGATAACAACATGAGTAAACAAGTGTTTAATATACAGTGCACGTACATTAATGTTAGTGGGGTTGTGTGGTCAGTGTGTTTCTGATGGTAGAGAAGCTTCGTTGCTGTTTTTTGTGGAGTTTTCTTGGTTGAAATTAATTCTAGTAGCGATGGTTTTGGAGACAGGATGCCAGATGGCACACACGGTCTACCAGTTGCACCAGTTCTGCCTGTGTACTGGCAACCAGTATCTGTTCATGTGGTACCATCTGTCTATAGGATTAACACTTCAGATGATGCTTTAATTCCTGGACCAAGTTCTAAATTTTTCTCTCTGTCATTCATTTAAAACTCATAGTGTTAAAGAGAAAAAAGAGTTCTGTTTAGTGCTGCGTACTCTTATGGAATCATATGGAACTAGAGGGGTACTCGTCGAGTGTAAGGTACTTCCACCAGGCACAAATGGATTACTATAACTTGGCATAGTTATAATGAAATGTCTCCCCCTAGTGGGTGTCAGCTGAACACTTGATGTTTATAAAAGATAGGGATTTGGGGGGACTTCATGATGAGACCTTCTCAAGTGCTGAACTATTACATTACAGGACAGATCAAGGTCCATGGAGTATCGTGCATTTCTGCCAAAAAAAAAAAAGAAAAAGAAAGAAACCCTCATCGTTCTGTCCTGCTCTTCATCTCAGTAAACAAACAAGTTGCTTATCCAAAGAACAGGACATTCTGTATTCAACAAAAATAAAGACTCAGCAAAATACTGAAAATTATAATAACTTGATATTTATTTACAAATCCAACCATGGCGATCCCGATCAGTTCAACCATCTGATTTCCTTCAGGTTCCGGAAACTTACTCGCGGGCTCTTGTTTCATGTTTACATAAATCTCTCGCCGTCCCTTCCCCTGATGAATACTCAAATATACTTCGGTGTCTGAAGGAAGCATATCCGGAGGGGAAGAATGTGCTGCTTTGGAATTCTGGCTTTTCGGTGTTGGAATGAGCTTCACATCTGCTCCGTATCCTCTGCAGCGTAAACGTTTCTCTTTACAAGATGATTAGAACGATGCTGTTTATTCTGCAGAGTAACTCAGTGTTGGTAATGTGCTCCAATGAACCTCTGTAGTAAATTGTGCTTATACATAATAATAAATAAAACCCCCAAACTTAAAGTAATGTGGAAATCTAATAGAGTGAATGTGAGGGGATAAAAACACATTTGCTCTCCTGCCTTGTATCACCTGCTAATATTTCTCTTTAAATAACTCTTGTAAATAATTTACCATTAAGGCTGAACATTGAACTTTGACTTATGACTTTCAAAACCTAATTCGTTTATCCTGAAGTCATTGTCGACTTTTACACAAAGTCCAAAGAAAATCCCTCAAAGCGTTCTTAAGATTTTCATTCATTCATTCATTTTCTAAGCCGCTTAATCCTAATTAGGGTCGTGGGGAGGCTGGCGTCCATCTCAGCCGACTCTGGGCGAGGGCGGGATACATCCTGAACAGCTCGCCAGGCCATCGCGGGGCAACACACATGCAACCATTCACACTCACACTTAGGGGAAATCCAGAACTGCCAATCAGCCTACTATGTTTTGGACTGTGGGAGGAAACCGAAGTACCTGGAGGAAACCCACCCAAGCTCGGGGAGAACATATAAACTCCTCACAGAAACGCCCCGAGCCTGGGAATCGAACCCAGGACCTTCTTGCCATGAGGCGAAAGTGCTAACCGCAGTGCCACCTTCTTGAGATCGTTTTTAAAGTATTGCTCACATGAGAAGGCAGTGACCTTGACATTTGCCATCCAAATTCTAACCAGTTCATCTCTGGGTTGAGGTGAACACTTGAGCAAAGTTTATCAAGTTCAGTCTGAAAATGTAATGCCTCTGTCCCCAGGTATCGCTGGTGTGCAGGTATAACAATGCAACATCAATCTTTATTAGAAACAAACTCACAGTCGTTTTTGTCTTAACGAAAGAGAGATGGTTCTGTCCTCAGTGAGTCGTGCTTCAGTAATTATGGTGATGATAATTAGGCTTTGTCACTTGCGGTGCACTTACTTTTCAGTGAGTTTAAAATGTCGACTCTGTGACGCCCTCGTAGCGGGACGTATTTGATTGTTGATGACAGAGATGAATCACTCAGTAAAAAATCAGATTCCCAGAAGCCTGCATTAAACTGTAGCTTTTAAAAATCATCTTGTTCATAATAACCCGATGTCCTCAAACTATCTGCACCATTTCAAATCATTTCAATCTTTCAACAGAGAAACATTCAAGCGACAGAGAAAGAGAGACAGAGAGAGACAGAGACAGAGAGAGAGAGACAGAGAGAGAGACAGAGAGAGAGACAGAGAGAGAGAGAGAGAGAGAGAGAGAGAGAGACAGAGAGAGACAGAGACAGAGAGAGAGAGACAGA
>JAQMYF010000026.1:576239-594150 GCA_030014195.1 Neosilurus mollespiculum
GAGGAGCCTTATACCCATAAACCTCCCCTTGGAAAAGCAAATTTGTTCGGCACAACACAGCAACCAGACTGACATTCAGCTTGCTATGATGCTGGACAGGACAGGTTTAAAAAAAAAAAAAAGCAAACACATGACTCTCAACTCGAGTGTCATCTCTTCCTGCTCTCCAGCACTGAACCTGATTTAGAATTTTAACAGACATGTTCCCAGAAAGAGAAACTTCTCCTTCTCATTTTAAGGCTTTGTGTAGAAAAAAAAAGCCCGGAATTGACACAATTCACTGTGATGAACAATTAAATCCATTGTATATAATCCTGTTCACACAAACAGGACGAAATTCCAACGTCCACTGAGGCGGTTTATTACAGCAGACAGAGAACCTTCTTCATCAGAAAAATGGAACCAGCCAACTTTCTGGTGCGGATAGAAAAAAACAAACAAAAATCTGCACACAAGCAGCATCAGGTACTGAATTTTCATCACAGACACCAAAGTGGAACAATATTACATCACAGGATGTACAGAACAGTGATGAAACTAAAGCTTCCCATTTGCACATTCTATAACCTTTATACACTAAAATGAGAAATCTCTTCATCTGTCAGTGAAGAGACTCAGAGAGATCACAGAATTATTTCTGGAAAACCACCAATCAGAGAGAGAGAGAGAGAGTGAGAGAGAGAGAGAGAGAGAGAGAGAGAGAATGAGAGAGAATGAGAGTGAGTGAGAAAGAGAATGAGAGAGACAGACAGAGAGTGAGAGTGAGAGAAAGTGAGAGTGAGAGAATGAGAGTGAGTGTGTGTGTGTATGTGTGTGTGTGAGAGAGAGAGAGAGAGAGACAGAGACAGAGACAGTGAGAGAAAGTGAGACAGTGAGAGAGATAGACAGTGTGTGTGTGTGTGTGTGAGAGAGAGAGAGAGAGAGAGAGAGAGAGAGAGAGAGAGAGAGAATGAGAGAGACAGACAGAGTGAGAGAGACAGAGAGGGTGACAGTGAGAGAGAGAGAGAGAGAGAGAGAAAGAGAGAGAGAGAGAGAGAGTGAGAGAAAGTGAGAGTGAGAGAGAGAGAGAGTAAGAGAAAGTGAGAGAGTGAGAGAGAGACATTAAGAGAGATATAGTGAGAGTGTGTGTGAGAGAGAGAGAGAGAGAGAGAGATAGAGAGGGAGAGAGAGAGAGAATGAGAGTGAGAGTGAGAGAGAGAATGAGAGAGACAGACAGAGAGTGAGAGACAGAGAGTGAGAGAAAGTGAGAGAGTGAGAAGGAATGAAAGAGAGAGAGACACACAGAGAGAAAGAGAGTGAGAGAAAGTGGGAGAGTGAGAGAATGAGAGTGACAGAGAGACAGAGAGAGTGAGATAGTGAGAGATACAGTGAGACAGAGTGTGTGTATGTATGAGAGAGAGAGAGTGAGACAGTGAGGGAGATATAGTGAGAGACAGAGTGTGTGTGTGTGTGAGAGAGAGAGAGAGAAAGAGAAAAAGAAAGTGAGAGAGAATGAGTGAGAGAGAGAGAGAGACAGAGTGAGAGAGAGTGAGAGTGTGTGTTTTTGAGAGAGACAGAGTGTTTTTGAGAGAGAGAGAGAGAAAGTGAGAGAGAGAATGAGTGAGAGAGAGAGACAGAGAGAGAGAGAGAGTGTGTGTGTTTTTGAGAGAGAGAGACAGAGAGTGTGTTTTTGAGAGAGAGAGAGAGAGAGAGAGAGAAAGTGAGAGAGAGAATGAGTGAGAGAGAGAGAGTGAGTGAGAGAGTGTGTTTTTGAGAGAGAGAGAGAGAGAGAGAGAGAGAGAGAGAGAGAACAGATGGGTCTGTGTTATACAACTGCTGAGAAACATCACAAACACAAACTCCGACAGATGGAGATCCCTCGACTAACCACCGCCACCTAATGGGCTGCAACACAGAAGAACCTGGTGAGAACCTGGTGAGAACCTGGTGAGAGCAGGTGTGGAATAGCCTGATAAACACAGCGGTGTAACACTGTTGATCTCGTAGCAGAATTCTTAAATAAACTTATCGAGCCGGGTGGCTCGGCCTAACTGATATAATTTATAGATTTTCGGAGGAATACATCAATAAAACACTACACAAATTACTCAGGACCAGATAAAAAAGAAACACGTAAGGAAAAACAAAAAGAGGAGGAAGGGAATCCAAGAAGGACAAATGACAGAAAGTGTTCAGCCTTCAGCATTAAAGTCTAAAAGGCAAAAACATTAAATTTCCCATAATCACCTCTGATCTTTGGGGGGTTCAGTCGGAATTATATGTGTCTGAGGTGTTTTCCGAGGTCTTGAGCGAGGTTTAAAAATAAAACAATTTAATCCTGCACCTGCACCTTAAACTGACCTCTGAAGGACTTTGTCATGAATCCACACAAAATAACACAAATATCTGAGACACGAGGGGAAAACAAATAAATCTCATTAATTTAATATTCAAGTCAATAATAAAGTAATGATTATATAAATATTCACCACATTGTTATGAAACTACTTCCTTTCTAGACACTCGACTCTGTTGCGCCCCCTGGTGGCAGGACAGTGAAAGGCCCTTAAGCTGAGTCCCTCTGGATAAGAGTGTCTGCCAAATGCTGTAAATGTAAAATGGAAAGAGCTGTTTACCAAAGCAACAGGATTATAAATGTATTTAGTCTATGAAATCACAACTCCAGCTTTATAATCTAATACTGTCTACTTTAAAGTTTACCTTTAGATTAAATACATTCATTCTTTGGATATTTTTGTGATTTTAAACCTTTGCATTGCTTAATGCTGCCTGTTTTCAGTAACTGTGTTGGTAGTAATTCCCCTGCCCTGCAATCCAGATTATACTGAAGACTTTTACTCTGCTGTGACTGGCTCATACCCTCCACCCAGACTAGAAAGAACATTTCTTTGTAAACGGGTTCAGGGCAGGTTTGGGCAAGTCTGGGCGTATACAACTCAGATGGTGTGAAATATCAGATCCTAAAGTGTTTTATGGATAAAATGTGTGTAAATGTTTTTGGGGTTTGTGTGAGTACCCACTGTGCATCTTTCATAAGAGATCTCCAGCTGACCCCATCAGTCTGGGGCAAATCTACAAACATGTATTACTCAAGGTTTCATCCCCATCAAAAATAATCAGCTGTATATAAAATCATATGGATGGAATTCAGTGCCAGGAGAAATTACAGGCTGAAAAACCAGAAAAAAAAAATCATTTAAAAAAGAAACTCTGAAAAAGAACCCCCCTCCCCCCCAGTAGTTTAAGGCATACAAAGGACTGTTTAAATTAAAAAAAAAAAAAAAAAAAAACCTGGACAGCTTATTTTTTTGTTCTAAAAAGTGAAGTCCAGCGCCCCTGCTGGCTGGCTGCAGTATAACATGTAGCTCCGCCCATGATCCCCCTGCGTTTCAAAGATAAATTGATCTAAATTCCAGATCACTTTTCTCATCTACACTAATTCAAACAGTTTTCATTGAAGATATCTTCACATTTTCCATTTTCCAAATAAATTTTAAAACATGATCCTACTATTATGTAAGAGGGCGTGGCTACATTAACCAATGAACTGATTGACAGTCAGTGGTGATGTACAGGACTTTGGTATTGGGAGGATTGGGTGCGGGGCTACCTAATAAGCACCCTGTACCTGATTCTGAGGCTCGTCCCTGATAGAGAGCCTCAATTCGACAAAATGGCCGATGAATTTCTGCTTCAATTTTATAGAAAACACAAAACACACCATGCCGTCCTTTTTCAGTTCTGTTGCGCAGCGCTATACCGAAAAGAAATCTGGACTTTATCCTCATCTACTGAGACACTCACACGCTCCAGCTATCGGCTGTCATCTAAATGAAATAAATAAAAAGGAAGAACATGTGACGGCACTAACAAACACTTCCTTATTATCTGGGGAGAAAAACAAAAAACAAAACTTGTGACATCACAACATCTTCAACTCCTTTATTCTGGAAACGTGACGTGTGAAACAGAATTAGTGAAACACAACCATCATCAAACTGACTTCTCACAGAAGACATTAAAAAAATCTGAAAAAAAAAAAAAGACATGATGTATAAATATGGTGGGTCATGTGACCTCGTCTCTGACATTTACTGTACAAAGAATCAACCAAACAACAAACAGAAGCTCGTACTGAAGGGAATTGTGTGCTTGTGCAAAGTTATTACCCGCCTTCAAAATAGCAGAAAAAGGAAAAAAAAACCTCAGGACAACTTCATATTTACGCCAAAATAAGAGTCACGGTTACTGATCTGAAATAAAACCCGTGTGCACGGCTCGGTCGAGTTCAGGGTGTCTCAAGTCACGTACTTCTGTAAGTATACGATACATCACTGCAGCACACCATTCGCATCACGTCCTAACTTTCATATTGCACAAATTTCATTTCAACAGGGCTGTGATCAGGTCTTTTACTGAAAATTACACCACTACACAGACTGGAAGGAACAACCCACCATTTCACCGAATCACCTGCAAAAACTTTTACTGATTTGTTGCTCAACTCAAATTATTTTTTAATTATTAATTTTTTTTGTGTCCCCACATCTTCAGCCACCATTCTCACAAACGTTAAAAGTCCGCCCTGTACGATTCTGGCAAAGATGGCCGCCATGCTGTTTTGATTCGATCTTCCACACAGTTTAAATTCTTCTCAGTGTGAACACACTCAAAATAACAAATACACACGTACGCAACCTGAGACACTGAATCATCGGAGAAGACATTTATTTCCTCGGTGTTCGAGTGTGTATTTAAAATAAATCACCAGGTTTACACTCATCACACTGTGAGATCGAGAAAACGCCAAACACGACTGGAATAAAAAAAAAAAAAAAAAAAAAAAAAAAAGCAGCTCTTTGTGTATCTACACCCCCACAAAAGATGTGTTACGTTGAAAATGCCTCTAATCTGATTACAAACAGTTATTATAAACAACTGTACACACCTCTGGTCCACTTCAGCCTTTGGAGAGAATATTTATTTTTATTTTAATCATTGAAACAAGAAAAAAAATTTGATTTGAAAAGATAAAACTGAAGATGTCACTGTTCCGCTGTTGGACAAACAGTTCTTAAAGTAAACAGGGCTGAGAGAGAGAGAGAGGGGGGGGGGGGGGGGTGTGTTTGGGGTAATGTGTTAGATGGGGAGGAGGTTCTTGTCTTAGCCGGATCGGATCATCACTCTTCTGACTGGCCTGACTGGCTGTTGAGTAAATGTGTGTGTTGGTGGTCCTGTGATGAACATTCAGAAGACGGAGATGAGGGCGAACACTCCGTAGAGGAGAGCGCAGGGGTACGCCACCAACAGCTGCTGGCCGTCCATCGCCAGCGCAGAGATGAAGATCTTTGAGGCGGAAAAGCTGCACCACCCGATGATGGCGGCTGTTAAAACGAATCCCAGCAACCCTCTGAAATCCACACCAGGACACCCCGTTAGTGATCATGAGAAACTCCGCCACAGCAGCTTCCACTGGATTCCTTATATTTATTAACATCTTACACAAAATACAATAGAGGTCAAGCACACCTGCACACGCGCACCTGCGCACGCGCACACACAAGCCCCCACACACACACACAAGCCCACCTGCACACATACACAGCCACTACTATGTATTTTCTGTAAAATAAAGATTTTAAATAATTGAATTTATATCCATCTACCGCTACCATTCTATCACTCTATCCATCCATTCATCACCATTCCATCTACCTATCCGCCCATCACTACCTAACAACCCATCCATCCCTCTCTATCGATATATCTATCACCATCACTCCATTTATTTACCTATCACTATCCTTCTCTCACTCTATCCCTTCCTCCCTCTCTCTCTTCTTTCTTTCCTGCTCGATCTACATTCTTTTCATGTTATAAACATTAGCAATTCCTTGAGGAAATTACGTGAATCCAGACGTTTATAATCTCGTCTCTCGGCGCTACCGTAGATCATTCATCCCCTCCTTGAGGAATAACGTTACTGTGACGTGAGCGCTCCACACACTCGATCTAGATCCGGATAACACAGGGTTTGTTCCTGCTGGGTTCTAGAGCGGTGCACCGAGGCACCGTATGAAAGATAGAGCTGAAGGTTACTCACTGTAAGGAGAAGAGCACGCCAAAGCTGGAGAGGAGGATCAGGGGTAACAGACAGTACCCCAGGACGCTTGCTACACAGCCAAACGAAACGCCCGTCATGCTCATGAGGTTCAGGAGGCAGTACATACCCAGGCAGCCAATAGCACTGATCCCATACACGTAACCGAACTGGATCTTTCCCGTCTACACACACACACACAACACACACACAACACACACCGTTTCACAATCTGGCACAAAGCATAGGAAAGTAAAACTTCTGCTACTTGGCTGAAAAAAAGGAGAACAGGCAGCGAAACGTGGAACGCTCGCTCTCGTCCAAACTCCAGAGCCAACACTTACGAGCAGTAGCGTAGCCCCGAAGGCCAGACAGAACACCATGGGACCGGCCAGATCCGTTTCATTCATTATGCTGCCATCTGCTGCCTTCATGGGGTGTAGCACCGTTAGCGTCTTCTGCCAGATGTGGTCGAAGTTGATTCCCAACTCTGTGAAGAGCAACGAATATGAACCAGTTATGATTCTGATGCCCTGAAGATCAGCCTTTTAATCACTAATATCATCTCAACACTTCTGGAAAGGCTTCCCACTAGATCTTGGGGCGTGGCTGTGGGGATCTGTGTTCATTTTGGAACTTTGTTTGGGTCTCTTAGCTCCACTGAGGGCTCACGAACACGTTCTATACCACTGCATCATGGCTACAGTTCGGGGAAGAAGGCGGCCAGATAGTCGTGCTGGTCCGGTGTCCGCATACTTTTGACCTTACAGTATATATAAATGGTATAATTACTGATTAATATTAATATGTCTTCTATGTAAAGTTGACATGAGACAGTCAGAATGAAGCAGGTTTTAAAAAGCAGAGCAACCAGCACGTTCCTTGTTGTTGTTGCTACGGTAACATGAAAGTAGTGGGTTTTTTTTAATAGCCAGAAAACAGATGGTGCTTGTTTATTTACAAACCCTCCAAACACTTTCAATTCCTTCCCACTTTTTGCAGCATCAGCAATTATCACCTGTAAAATATCAACATCGGGTCACATGATCAACGATATTGGATGATTACATCATCGCCGTCTGTTGTTTACTGTAAATAAACTGAACGAATGCCACAGGACATCATGCATCATTTTTTTACATTTAAAAAGTTGTAATCATCATTACCACTGTTTATCCACTTAACTCTGCACTGCCCCCCCCCCCCCACAAAATGTAGACAGGGTTGCCAGGTCTGGTAATAATCCATAATAGACCAGTAAAAGGTTTTCTTTCTTGGGATAATGGACTTTATTATTCATTGAAGCCTTTAATAATTCTTGGTATTTTTCGAAATCAGATAAGCTGAAAATATTTTGAGTAAACAATAAAATAAAAAAAATTTGGCTTTTGAATGATATGGAGGATTATTCAGATCTCGTAGGATGTTACCCGATAAAAGTGATCTGAATAATTCTCCATATCACACTTCATCTTATTGGATAATTGCTTGTTATCCACCTCCCAAACTCGGAATGATGCTCGAATCAAAACGGAAGACAAAAACTCCTGGTCTGTGATGCACATTAACTCTGAAATCCTGCCATCTAAAAAAATAGAAAGAAAGGTCGCACAACCTGGACTTTACAATCAGTGTAAAAAACACTCTCAAACTTTGAATAGGTTTCCAAAGATGCCGTAATGGAGCACTTGTGAACACTGTCACACTTTAAAAATGTAAAAATAAACCATGAGGCAATAGCTGTAGTTTGTTTTGTATTACGTTCTCATGTAGTATATAGTAAAACTATTATTCACCTCAGACTCAGTGGATATCACTGAATAATCCCCAGAATGCAACGGCAAGCTGTCGGGGAATTATTGTTACGTAAAAGGACACAAGTTTTACTTTCAGTGAATCACAACATAATCGCAGGATACAGCATAGGTTCCACAAGGCAGGAGAGGTCAAAGGTCAAGGCCACCTGGTTACTAAATCAGTGAGGAGTCGCCGTGATGAAAGAACACAGCGAGTAAGGGACATGCTTTTCTACATCACTCGCATTGTCTGGGTAGAATTTTCATTCATTCATTCATTTTCTGAGCCGCTTAATCCTAATTAGGGTTGCGGGGAGGCTGGCGCCCATCTCAGCCGACTCTGGGCGAGGGCGGGGTACACCCTGGACAGCTCGCCAGGCCATCGCAGGGCCTGGGTAGAATTTTATTAATCGTTAATGTTTGTGAGGGACAGCGTCGAGGTGAAGAGTAACACCCGCCCGTCTATTATCACCAGATTATTAGTAAATGTGTGTGTGTGTGTGTGTGTGTGTGTGTTACCCTCAAGCAGTGGGGGTTCGTCCTCGAAGCTGCTGCTGTACAGGGACTGTGAGGCGGCGGGTGTGAAGGCGGGCGTGGGTTGGTAGATCTGTCCTGTGTAAGGCTGCTGAGGCTGCATCATGGGCGGCGCGCTGTATCCCATCGGCTGGGAATAATCGTACTGACCGTACGGCCTCGGTGCAGAACACATCATCATCATCATCATCATCATGGGACACGGTCAGATCAGAGATAAACACTAACACACACTCCTTTCCAACACTGATAGCCCTTCCTCCATGTTTTCCACTTCCACATTATTCATCATACAGTCGTGATCTCTACCGCGCCTCATAAGTTTGAGTAACCCAATCCTGCCACCACTTAAACAAACAAAACAAGAACAAACTCCCTCCCACCTGCTTTTCCTGGTAAACGTCATTAATTTCATTTGATCCTTTATCTACGGTGTTCAGTTCTACTTTAAATACCTTATAAATACTGTAATAAACAATAATACATTCAGCTGTTTGATTTATTTGGATATTTACTTGTTGTACGGATCTTCTGCATTGCTGTAGCTGTAACCGCCTTGGCTCTGATTCTGATCGTCTACGCTGTAAGGAGACTGGTAGAAGTCTGTGTTGAAACTCTCAAAGCCAGACATGGCGAGCAGCCTAGTTAAAAGCAACACACACACACACACACACACACACACACACACACACACACAAAGCAGATTCAGGCATCTTGATGTATGTAGATATTCATAATTAAAAAGGGGTGCCAGTTCTTCATCAACATCTGGACGCCACACACCCTGTCTTTATTTTCCACGAGCAAGTTTTTTCAAAACCGGTGATTTAACTCTGATTCAAATTCTAAATAAAAAGATAAATTCTAAATGAAAAGATACACGAGGAAATGACCCACTGTACGCTGCGCCACATCACACCCCATCATGGATCCCCGATACCCTACACTTCATCACTCACAGAACCGAATAATCTGATTTATTCAGCTGGACAGGGAGCTGTACTTATTACGTCAGAGCTGTACTTATTACGTCAGAGCTGTACTTATTACACTAGGCGTCTTATATTATAATAGAAAACAACTTGCTAATGATGAGGGTATAAATCAACCAGTGACTATTAAGATCATCAGTAAGAAGCAGAGCCAAAGTTAAACAAGAGCAAAGAAAACCACCAATCCTGCAACGAAGCTAACATTGCTAAGTGTTTGGCTAAGTTCCTCCTTGTTTAAGGGTCGCAGCATCACAAAGTTTCGAATTTAGAATTGATTAAACCTTACTACAAAACCCCCCCGACAAATTTACATTTAAACACCTTTGCATGGGTTAAGTGTTTACCTTTAGCAGATGGGATACACAGCACTGAAGAACACAGCCAGCTCTGCTAACTATCTACGTGTCAAGACAGAATGATTCACTTCCGGGTTATGAGGCTGTCGTTTGAGGAGCTGTGGGCAGAATGAAGGTGACTTGCGCCCTCTGTGTGTGAGAGAGAGCATTACAACAACATCTAAATTAAGGTAAGATTCACATCCTGGGGATCAACATGGAAGAAGGACAACTTGGTTCCCTTTTCTCAGATTCCAAATCCAAACCATAATACAAAAACAAAATAATAAAATGAATCGAGGCATAAATTAGTGGTTTGAAACATCCAGCTTTATGACAGCAATAAAATATAGTGAACTAAATTCAAATTCAAATTTATTTGTCATGTACAAGATCATACACAGTACAATATGTAGTGAAATGCTTGTTATGACTGTCCTAAAATTTGAAAAATAAACTATCAATTTCAAGAAGGAGAAATAAACTATATATATATATCCAATAAAAAATAACTAAATATCCATTCGGTTCTTTCTGCTGAGCTCAGTATCACTCTGCAGCTTACATAAGACAGTAAGGGTGGCACGAGGGCATGCATGGTGGTTGCATGTCCGCCTCACAGCAACAAGGCCCTGGGTTTGAGTCCCAGGCTCGGCGAGAACACAGGTTTCTTTGTGGAGTTTGCATGTTATCCTCGTGCTTGCGTGGGTTGCTTCAAGGTACTCCGGTTTCCTCCTACAGAACAAAGACATGCACATTACGCTAACTGGCTGTTCTGGATTGCCCCTAGGTGTGAGTGAAAGGTTGCGTGTGAGTGTTGGTCCTGCAATGGACTGGCGAGTTGTCCAAGGTGTTACTCGCTCCTCGCTTTATTCACACATTATTTGCACTTATTGATCTAAATGGATTTGTTTCAACATGATCCCATACACAGAGCAGCTCCAAAATGTAATTGTTTGTTACTTGTACCCCACCATACTGAAGGAAACAATTTCATCAAAATCTGTACATGTTTTGAGTTATATTGCACACAAACAGACAAACACAGGCGCAAAAACATGACCTCCTAATAGTAATAACTGCAAATTCGGTTAGTTTCTAAACTAATGTCAGATTAATAATCATATCTTTGGATATTTTTTCCTCATTTCTAGTATGACATTGTCATCTGTTGGAAGATTTCGTTTTGTTTTGTCATGTGCTTATTTATAGCACAATTATCAGCCTGTAGATATGTCTAGAAACTGTCTAGATATTGGTCTAATTATTTCCTATTACTTCAAGAAGGCTGTGTGTTACCTGGGTGCCTGGGTTTTTGTGTTTGTTAACAGGATCACACAAAATTCTTTCTGTGCAGATTTTCATGAAATTTCTACCAGTTGAGGGCTTTGGACAATAAGGCACCATTGTATTTTTGAGATGAATTGTTTCAGATTCTGGATCCAAGATTTTTTAAAAGAATTCTTTAACATTGTGAGATTTGTGAGTGTTTGGTTTATTTGGGGAATTGCTGGGCTTGGCAGAAGTTTGCACTCTTGGAGCGTTCTCATTAAATTATCTTACAGTGAAAAATAATACGGGCGGCACGGTGGTGTTATTGTTCACAGTCCAACTCACAGCAAGGTTTGATTCCTGGGCTCGGTGAGTTTCTGTGAGGAGTTTGCTTTGTTCTCCCTGTGCTTGCAATAGTTTCCTCTGGGTACTCTGGTTTCCTCCCACCATCCAAGACATGTGCATTAGGATAACTGGCTGTTCCAAATTGCCCCTAGGGGTGCGTGTGAGTGTGTTGACCCTGTGATGGTCTGGTGTCTGTTCAGGGTGTACCGCGCCCTCGCTCAGTGTAGGCCTTAGATAGGTTTGTTCATGAAGGAAACATCATGGTGTAAGGAACACTTTAAAACGAATCTACTCAGTAATAGAAGTGTGTGTGTGTGTGTGTGTGTGTGTGTGTGTGTGTGTGTGTGTGTTGCACAGCACAGTAAGAATGTATTACCCAGAGGTTTAAATATTCCTGATGCTTTTGTGAACGGATGGAAACATGCTGTAATTAAAATAAGGACCTTTCATTCATTCCTGAAGTGCTCGTACATACGAGAGACTTCACACGACATGTGGCTGAATAACAAAGCAGTGACAGCACAAAGGCGCAGGAAGCAAACCTGCAGGAAACAGCACAAAGGCGACGACAGCAGTAGCAATGGATCTCTTTCTCATAAAAAGATTTTGCAGAGAGATTTTCTCTGTACAAGCAGAACGAGAATGATTTTAAAAAACAAGCTCTCATCCTCCTGTGGGTGTCTCTGTATGGATGGAGATTAAGGCACGAGACTCATGAGTAGGAGTTACATTCATATACATATTATCTGTGTTAGGGCGTCATGGTGGTGTAGTGGTCATCATGTCCACCTCACAGCTAGAAGCTCCTGGGTTGGGTCCCAGGCTCGGTGAGGGCGTTTCTGTGTGGAGTTTGGATGTTCTCCCACTGCTTACATGTGTGGGTTACCTCCAGGATACTCTGGATTCCTACTACAGTCCAAAGACATGCGCAGTTTATTATTCTGCATATATCAGCTACAGGGGTAGACGTATGGTGTCACGGTGGTTCTGTGGTTATCACAGCTGCCTCACAAAAAGAAGCTGACAAGTAGAAGCTGACGAGAGCCTTTCTGTGTGGAGTTTACTTTGGGTACAATGGACTACTCTAAATCCCCCATATGTGTGAATGTGAGTGTGAAGGGTTGGTTGAATCTGTGTTACTCCAGCAATGGACTGGCGAGCTGTTCGGGACGTAACCCTGCCCCCTCACGCCTGGAGTCACCTGGGATTGGCTGCAGCTTCTCCATGAATCTGACAGATAAGAGCAACAGATAAAGGTATAAATAACTAAATATATTAGTATATATAGATTTAAAATAAAGCAGATGTATATAGATTTTGCCCCCAGGATGTACGAAGCATTAGTCACACGCAACTGCCTGACAGACGAATCTCTCAGCAACAAGAAAAAACAAATCGATTTTGGAATATGGCTATAAATTCTTTCTGAACATACCCTTTATTAATCCTTACACTTCAATTCATTTTAAATTCCACCGAAACACATTTAACACGCCTTGGGTGAAGGCTAGACATTTTTGCAGTGGGCCGAGGGTCAGTGTGAGGGACTGACTGCGGTCGCAGGACGTTTATGACTATGATATGAGAGAGAGATAAACAGCTCAGACTCTTTACCTCCTGTAATTATGAAGAATCAGAAAACATCTGCTATTAATTTCCTGGATTATAAATTCTATATACAGGAAAAAAATTACCTTCCAGAAAAAACAAGGTTTTTTTTTTAATATGCTGAAGCACTGAGTTCAACACACAGCCTGAAGAATCAATCAATCAGTTCATGAAGCATTTATTTATTTATTTACTTACTTACATACTTACCTACTTACTTATTTATTTCAGGTTAAGCTGTAGATTAGATAATTTTTTTTTATCATGGGTATTTAAATTTTTTTGATGTATTGTTAAATAAATTCATTAGACACCATGGAATGAGGATTAAACCGCATTACATAAACTATAAAGTGCACTGAACTGGAAAAATTGTTGTTTAGTGACCAGTAAAATATCAGCTGTCTCTTTCTGTCTTTGTCTCCCTCTCTTCATCTGTATCTGTATCTCTCTCTCTCTCTCTTTCTCTCTCTCTCTCTCACTACCCCCTTTCTTCTCTGTCTCTGTCTCTTTCATCATTAGCACATTCTGCCATGGGTTTATTGATCTGCCATGGTGTTGTGGGCTCATATAGTCAGTATTAGGAATAATTAGCAGTGAAATATAAACAAGACTCGAGCATGAACTTTACCGGTTTTTTTTTAAACTTCTCCTCTCATGGCAACACACAGTCGATACGGCATCAGTCCTCTACAGCGACACCTAGTACTGTGTAGTAGTAAACGAATACACAACACATGGGTTTATTGATCTGCAATGGGGTTATTGATGAACTTCTCAGCTAACCTCAGGTGAGAGGGGGTGGGGTTACACCCTGAACAGGTCCCCAGTTTATTACAGGACAAATACAGACACAAACAACCCTTGTGGTGCGAGAAAACCAGAGTACCCTGAGAAAACACACAACCACAGGGAGAAACTCCACTTAAAAACACCACATTCTGCCATGAAATTAGAACCAAGAACTTTTTCACTGTGAGGTGACGATGATAACCACAGAGACACCGAGCTGCAGAACAGAGACTCCATTTTTAATCTTTCATTTCAGTTCCACTTCACAAACCCACAGAACACCAATTCTAATCCTATCTGAGCAGTACAGGCTCCAGTCTCCACACGACCCTGATAAAGGATAAAGCAGAAAAAGATGAACCATGAACTCAATCATTTGACACTAATGGGAGAGGAAAATTTATCAAACTATTTTGCTGAGGAGGAAAGGTGTGTGTGTGTGCATGTGTGTGCATGTGTGTGTGTGTGTGTGTGTGTGTGTGTGTGTGAAATGAGAAATCATGAGGACATGAAATCCACAGAGGTACGCCAGCTTCTAATGGAATCACAGCTGGCAGAAGCCCTTAGCGCCTCATACTCTGACTCAATTATACATCCAGCCCATGCAACATGGAGGCTTCCTACAGCCGCTTCCTGCAAATAATTTATTTTCAACTTTGCTCAAAAGAACCCAGTGAGACGAAAAGGGGAAATAGGATTCCAGAGATGTTAGGATGCACCAAAAATAGAAGACTGCTCTTTTATGGAAAATCACTACCACACAGATTATTTAACAAAAAGAGAAGAAAAGGCTGTTAGTAAATTCTGGATAATCAGATGTGTAGTGGATGTGATTATTGATTACTGTTTTGTAGTTAAACTGCAGAAATTGTTCAGCATGCAGACTGGAGTGGAAGTGTGTTACGTAAAGGGTAAAGGGAATGATGCAGAGAGATATGGTTATTATATAAAATGAAAAAACCCTGACAGGGTGATACTGGTACCACCTTGTCACGGTGCCCTCTGACTCCTAGAGCTATGCTGGTGGGGACTTAAGTCCCTGACAGGTTCAGACAAAGGGCAGCTCCTGGTCCTCCAGGTCACCCATAAAAATGTCACTGTATGCACCTGCCCAGGAAGTCAACAGGGAAGATTAATACCGCTCGAAATCAACGCAGAAATGAGCGAAAGTGACGTCTCAAGATTGGAAACGCTAGCAAAGTTTCATCAGTCAACTTCAAACTGAGATACTAACTTAGTCTACCAGGTGTCTGGGTGAGAAGAAGGTGAAAAGGGTGGTACAGGACTCTGAACTGATGACATGGCCCAGAACAGTCATCTGTTATACATAGAATGATGGTTTGACAAATTAGAATCAGTGTTTAATAAGTAGGGCTATACGGTGACGTAGTGGTTAGAAAGTCGGTGTCACAGCGAGAAGGTCCTGGGTTTGAGTCCTATGCTTGGTGAGGGTGTTTCTGCATGGAGTTTGCATGTTCTCCCCGGGCTTCCTCCGGGTACTCCTGTTTCCTCCTACAGTCCAACGACACGCACATTAGGCTAACTGGCTGTTCCAAATTGCCCCTAGGAGTGAGTGGGAATGTTTGTGGGTGCGTTGGCCCTGTAATAGACCCCTGCCTTCCAAAGTTGGCTGAGATAGGTTCCAGCCTCTCCACGACCCTAACAGGGTTAAGTGGCTCAGAAAATATTTATTGTGTAAAGGATAATGAACAACAAACTGATTCAGAAATGAACTCTGTATCAGGGTCCCTGTATCACACTGTCAGGGTTTATTTCTCTATAACAACCAGCTGGATGTTTGTTATCGCTTAATCGTAACCATGAGAGGAGTAATTATTCTCACATTTGCATGCGATGTTATAATTGATTAATCGTTCCCTTTATATGAAGGAAAGTCTGTTTGTTTCGAAGAGCCCACTGCACCAGTTATAAAGAATACAGTAAGTTTATCAGTGTCTGGAACTAAATGACTGCAAGAAGAAAAAAAAAACAAGGCTGGAGCTGATGGCGGTAAATCCCCACGGAGGTCAAAGTGAACCTGGCATCTTCCTGTACTCGAGTCGAGACGGTGCTTGGCAACGTTTCCTCCCTGCGATCAGCCCTGAAGGATCTTCATTCACATCAAAACAAACACTCAGAGCTTCAAAGAGATTTTATAGAAAATGAAGGTGGTTGTGAGTGGAGATGACGAGAGCCACTCCATCCCTGCATGCAAATGGAGAGAAAGTTCTGGAATAACCCAAACATTCAGCTCCCTCAGATTTGTGATGGACAGATAGGTCGGAAGTATCCAGGCAGTCGGCTGGAAGTCGCAGGCAGGGACAGATGTTTTCAGAGCACTCAGTAATGGTGAGGAAGAAGATTCCAAACCTTTCTGGAAATAAAACAATCTCGGCTACATCCCACCGTGAGCCACTAATAACCAATATGACTTTAGATGATCATTTACATTTACTGTCTTTAATTAAGCAGAAATGCCATGTTTACTGTATATTATTATCTGCATGAGCTTCCTGTGAAAATCTCGTACTGAACCTGGATGATGTAATGACTTCTGTTTCCTTTCAATGCCTTTAAAACATATTGTGTTATTCTTGCGTTAATGGACAGCACAGTCTGTCAGAATGCTGAATGCTCTGTAACACGGTGCCTGACCCTGCTGTATACACCATGTGCTGCTGTGATTGTTATTAGTCCTTAATGGCTCATAAAGGAAGAGCAGTTAGCAGTATCTATGCTCTTATTTTCCATTTCTACCAAATGGTGCATTGCTCCAGCATTAACAAAGCATGCAATAACGTACCACTGTGATTATTTAAATAGAGAAGAGAGAGAGAAGGAGAGAAGGAAAGAAAGAAAGAAAGAAAGAAAGAAAGAAAGAAAGCTTAGTCAGCTGTAGGAAACTTCATTTGAACAAGCCTAAGCCAGACCAGTTAATGCACAACAGTGTTTTGTGCACAGGCTGGAACTCTCATGGGAGCCTTACGCATCTGTGTGTGTGTGTGTGTGTGTGTGTGTTTGTGTGTGTGTGTGAGAGAGAGAGAGAGAGAGAGAGAGAGAGAGAGAGAGAGAGAAAGAGAGAGAAAGAGAGAGAGTGATCGAGAGAAAGAGAGAGAGAGATCGAGAGAGAGAGCAGCATAAGTGATGCAGGGCTGTAAAATATGATGATATTCGGCATATTGAGGAGAAAGAAGGTTGAGGTATGTTACTGCATATGTGTTATTACGAAATGGTTACAGAAACCCCACCAGACTGAATTGGTCTAGATTAGAAACTGGTTTGGTTATATTTGGTGTAGATAATTCAACTTTAGCCAGAGCACAACTGAATCCACTTTGAGGCTCATTAAATTCTGCCTGTCATTCTGACCTTCAGTCCAGTTTAATCAATATTAACCCAGCACTGATAGCTACTTATAAATATCCATGTATATTTTATACAAGTGAAACACTTGGAGATAAAAGCAATGGGAAATGTTCGTTTTCATTTCGCTCATTTCCCAAACCACTTTATACTTCTAGGGTCGTGGGGAGGCTGGAGTCTATCTCAGCCAACACTGGGTGGAGGCAGGGTACACCCTGAACAGCTCGTCACTTCGTCACAGGGCCAACATACACATACACACACACACACACACACACAACCGCTCACACTCACATCTACACAGCCTAATGTGCATGTCTTTGGATTGTGGGAGGAAACTGAAATATCCAGAGGAAACTCATGCAAGCAAGGAGAACATGCAGACTCCACACAGAAACGCCCTCACCCAGCTCCCGGACTTAAACCCAGGACCTTCTTGCTAACCACTACACCACCGGGCTACTCTAATGGGAAATGTAAATCCTGATGTGGTCGGGGGGGAGGGGGTACTGTGTACCCTTCAGTGCCAGCCCATTTGTGTACCTTACCAAATTTACTACCGAGTAATGACTAAGTAACTAATAGACTATGCACTTTAAGCCACTTTTCTCTGAAAAAAGCTGCAGGGACCCTGAGAGCTGGAAGAGTACAAATTATTATTATCATCATCATCATCATCATCATCATTATCATTATTATTATTATGTCATGTCATGTCATGTCATTTTCTGAACCGCTTATTCCTAATTAGGGTCGCGGGGAGGCTGGCGCCCA
>JAQMYF010000026.1:618532-633934 GCA_030014195.1 Neosilurus mollespiculum
ACACACAAACTCACACACACACACATGCACAAACACACACACACGCACACACACACGCACACACACACATGCACAAACACACGCACACACACACACACACAAACTCACACACACACACACACACACACACACACAAACTCACACAAACACACACACACACACACAGAGTATTCATGAAAATGTTGTACATTCAGAAAGATGTTCACGTCCTCCTCCTGATCCTGAGTGTGTAAATTTACATTTAAGAAAAAGAACTAATGCAAGTCCAAATATAATCTGAATGTACATCATGTCTGGAACACCTTAAACTTTAAAGTGTTTATATTTTTATTATATTTACAGTGTTTAGCTGAAACTTAATTAGCTCTAAAATCTCAATCAGAGAAGGTTAAGGGTGGTGGGGAGGCTGGGTCTCACCTCCTCTTCTGTTTTTTTTTTTGTTTTGTTTTTTTCAGTTTTTACCCTGATCACTGCATTTGGGCATTTTACCATTTATGGAGTCTTGTGGGCGTCACTACATGCAAATGAGCTTTCATGCACACACTTGGTAACTTGCAATTAAGTCATTAGAGTTCATTAACATTTACATGCAAATCAGTGTTTCCAAAACTTTTTATTTGAGTAAAAACAGTTTAGTTTTGATTTGTTTTAAAGAAACATTTACACACAACTTTATAAAAAACAGATTTATAAATGAGACCCAGTATTTGCACATCTGCATTCTAGTCAGGAACGCTCTCTATATTTTATAAGGATTTCTTTCTTTGGTCTCCGAACGTAGGGCAGGATTTTTTAACAACCCTCCTGAAGTGACAGTTGTGAAGTGATGAAGCGTACGCTGTGTGCTTGAAAGGGAGATCTCCCTCGGCAGCAATTTGCAGGGTCGTTCAAAAGAAGTGAAGAAAATTGTTTAAAATGCCCTTCAGAAAAGAGAACAACTAATGCACACCTTCTTTCTTTTTCTTCTTCTTTTAATCCTGAAACAAAAACAGCTGTGGCAGCAGAGAGATTAATATGAAACATTATAATTAATAAATCAAACGTTTTAATTTAATTAAAACAACGTCCGCCTCACAACAAGAAGGTCCGGGTTCGAGTCCCGGGCTCGGCAAGGGTGGTTCTGTGTGTAGTTTGCATGTGTTCCCAATGGGTTCCCTCCAGGTTTTCCGGTTTCCTCCCACAGTAGGTTAGTTGGCTATTCCAGATCACCCCTAGGCGTGAGTGTTAGTGTGAATGGTTGTGTTTGTTGGCCCTGTGATGGTCGGGTGAGCTGTTCAGGGTGTACCCCGCATTTGCCCCGGGTTGGCTGAGATAAGCTCCAGTCTTTCCTCGATCTTAGTAAAAGTGCATGTTGTGGAAAATGAATGAATGAATAAAACAGTTGAAATTAGTGTTTCAGCAGATAATCTGAATGATGTTGGATTTTACTGCCTCCGGGCGAGTTTCTTGTTTCTTGTTTGTCCATCTGATCATATTAACGTGAGAGGGTTTTTAATCAAGTGCTCATTAAGGTCATCTCCTGTAGATGAGGATGTTTCAGAGTCCTCCCTGTGAACAGAGTCAGGGAGACCCTGGGATAACCTGCAGACCCAGTGATGTACACATGTGGTTTTGTAACTCCTCACAGACCTGATCAAGACCGTCAGCTCATTTTCAAGTCAGGTGTGCTGGCAGCTTGGAAACGCTGTGTAAGGCAGCAGGTTCCCAGAACTGGAGGTCGAAAGCCTGGCCACAATAATTACAAACTCAGCCTTTCTAACTTGCCTCCATCAGCTTCTGTAGATGACTCCGTGCAGCAGGAGGATGGCAGAGAGTCCCAGAGGAAGAAACTGTGCTATAGGCATACATACACTTATCTCTACACAGCTTTCTATTGGCAGAATGGAATCAGCAGGGCTGGTGGGCTCCAAATCCATTTACATGGATTTTCCACTGACTTTCCCAAAGTGGAAAAAAAACAACTCAAATTAACCCGGACGGACAGAGACAGACTGGTGTGTTTTGTCTTCATTTGTCGTTCTCCTGACGTTTATCTTATTGACCTCTTCTGCTGCATCGTCTGAGTCTCAAAATATAAAGTTTTATCCCGGACATGTTCCTAATGCTCCTAGAGACAGGTATGGGGTGTCCCCCTTATTCTGGGATCTGTTAAAGGTCATCCCTCTGAGCTTATAATACAGTCGGAAATGGGCGTCTGTTAAATGTATTTTTTGTAGCCATAATTTCCACAGAAACAGGGGAACTGTTATATATATGTAATAAGCTTGTGTCGTGGGGTCAGGAAATAGGGGACACAAGTGCAGGAACAAAAGGGTTCATCATACATTCATTTTCAAATTATCCTACTGGGGTCACGAGGAGGCCTATCTCAGCCGACAGGCAGGGTACGGCCTAAAGAGCTTGCCAGACCATCACAGGGCCAACACATACATACAACCATTCACACTCGCACCTAGGGGCAGTTTGAAACAGCCAGTAAACCTTAGGACTGTGGGACGAACAGGAGTACCCAGATAAAACCCAGGAGGCACGGAAAACTCCACACAAAAACACCCTCACCAAGCCCGGGACTCAAACCCGGGACTTTCTTGCTGTGAGGCGGATACTTTATCCGTGCCACCCACAAAAGGGTCCATTATTTGAGAAAATCTTTAAAAAGATTTTTTTTGTCTAAAGGACTGACGCAAATGAAAGGGCATGATGGTACACAATGGTAGACACCAGTTACATGACGGTTACATGACGGTGATGGACAAAAGCATGAATGACAAACTGGATTAAATAAAGGACTAAGGGATACAACAACCAATGAAACACAACAAGTAGTAGACTAGATACTTAACTAAAGTACCAACAGGTGAAAGAGATAAATACCACAGAGGCAGCAACACGCAAGTCCTGACATAAAAGTCCAGGGTGCTGGACTGCCGCAGGCGCGGCATCGGTGTCGAAGGTACAGCTATCCTTTCATGCTTGATGGACAGATATCCTCGACTTTGTGGTTAAACCCAGGCTTCCCGTCCAAGGTCATAATCACAGGGTTTTTTTTTAAACCACTCGACCCTGCAGTAATCCTTTCTGTCTCCAGACACAGTCCCTCCATTACACAGGAAACGCATGTCGAGGCCGGCACACTGGGTGAACATCATCATCACCACCATACATACACACTACCTCCTGTGATATTCCACTTTACAGGGTACATCACCTCCTCCTGGGCATGATCCACTTTTCCACTTGGTCCTAACGCGGGTTAGATACTAACTTTGGACGGCCCAAAGATTAACTATTTCTGGTGGCTTCTGGTGGAAAGATTCAAGTTCAAGCATTCATCTTCTTGCCCACGCAGCATTAGGAGAAGAGCTGCTTCTCCGGTTCAGATAGCATTCCGACTCTAATCACATTTACACTTTTAAATCTCAGATAACTTTCACAGAGTACAGTGAACTTTTGCATGATTTTCTTCTTTCTACTGACCATAGACAAAAAAGGACAACCGTGGCATTTCGTGTACAGCTCGTCATGAAGCAACGATAACCGAGTTAGCGTTACGGTACGAGCGGACGAGTGATTCAATCAAGCTTTATGTAAGGATGATAGATCATATTCAGATTATTAGTATTTCCTCTTCACACCAAGAAGGTCCTGGGTTCAATTCCCACGCTTGGCGAGGGCGTGTCTGTGTGAGGTTTGCATGTTCTCCTTGTGCTTGTGTGGGTTTCCTCTGAGTACTCTGGTTTCCTCCCACAGTCCAAAGTCATGCACATTAGGCTAATTTCCTGTTCCAAATCGCCCCTGTGATGGACTGCTGAGCTGTTCGGAGTGCACCCCACCTTTGCCCAGAGTTGGCTGAGATAGGCTCCAGGCTCCCAATGACTCACATGAATCAGTGCAACGATGGTGAAATGATGCTTTATGAATGAACCTTGTATCGTATGTGGTGGAAACCTGAGACATGTTTAATTACACTGTGTCAGCTCGACGTTCCTTCTCTGATAGGCTTCTGCTTTCTTTCTCTCTGTAGTCGCAGGAAACTGAAAGCTTGTTATACTGAGAATAGCAGAAATGATGACACACAGGATTATAATTTGCATGTTGTATAAATAGGAGCTGATTGTTTGGTGATGGTTGAATGCATTCGATGCTGTGCAACTCTACTGACTCTAACATCCAAACATCACACCACTTTAAGAGACCGTACGACCACACTGTAGCCTCCACAGCTCCAAAGGCTGAAATGCCGTCTCATCAGTTTTTCCTTCTATGTTTCAACATTTCCATCCATCAATTATCAGTAGCGTTTATCCGACAGGCTTGTGGGGAACCTGGAACCAATCCCAGCTGACTTCAGGTGAGAGGAGGTGGGGCTACACCTTGAACAGGTCACCAGTCTATTACAGGATCAGCACAGACGCAAACATTCACATCTATGAAAGATTTAGAGTAGACCGTTCACCTAATTTACATATCTTTTTGCAGTGGGAAGAAACTGGTGTACCCTGAGGAAACCCACACAGAAAGGGACCAATCGGCTGCAAGAACTGTTTTGTTGTCAGGTGACCGTGACAACCACCGAGCCACTGTACCACCCTCTGTGGACACTTATACCTACTCTCTTTTTCGCTCTCTCTCTCGCTCTCTATCTCTCTCTCTCTCTCTCTCTCTCTCTCTCTCATGTCATGTGCTCTATTTCTATTCTACCACCCTCTGAGGATACTTATACCTACTCTCTCTGATTCTCTCTCTCTCTCACTCTCTATCTCTCTCTTGTGTGCTCTATTTCTATTCTACCACCCTCTGAGGATACTTGAAACTATTCTCTCTCTCTCTCTCTCTCTCTCTCTCTCTCTCTCTCTCTCACATGCTCACAAGATTCACTCTAGAAATTCTCCATTAAGCCCCAGATGTTTGTTCCAGACCTTAACGTGATCTTCCTTCTCTGCTTTATTTGCATTTAAAAATAGAATTTTTGCAACAGGAGACAGATTTCTATATTTCCATGACCTGAAAGAGTAAAGCGATACGCTCGAAGGCCAGTGCATCGTTTTTCCTTGAAATTAATCTGTTTAACTCGTATTTAAAAAGAGATTCGCCCCTAAATATGGAACTGACAAATTTTATTATGCAAATGTAAAGACAAGCTGCTTTTTATTTAATTTACACAGTTCTATAGTACCTTATCTATCTGGTGAAGGGCCCTGGGGCCAAAAAGAGAGTGCTGCATTTAGGGCGTGTCTAAATCCACTTCAGCTAACAGGGGAATAAATGGTTGGGGTGCCGGGTGCATGGATCAGAGGCGCTGTATTTCTCTTAATTAATCATGGGTGTGTTCTGTACAATAACATTCTTTTTCTCGTCTTAATATTTTTAAAGATCAGATATTATCCACATTTTCAGACCTTTAGTTTTCATTTTGGACGCCAGCAAAGCAACAAAAAGTACGATTCCTGATTCAAAAACCTACACACTTCGACAGGAAGTTGCCTCCCCACCTCCACCTAAAACACTGATTTGTGTGCACTGGGCCACAGGTCTGGCTTCCCCCTCCTTCCTTTATTATCCTTCCACCCTTTGTGCATTCTCTGCTCTGATTGGTTGCCTGAAATCTCCATGCTCAGTGCACTGGGAGGCAGATCGGGATGGGTGAAGATGTTGTGCAAGGAGTGAGTGTGAATGGTTGTGTGTGTGTTGCCCCGCGATGGACTGCAGAGCTATTTAGAGTGTACTCCGCCCTTGCCCAGAGTTGGCTGGGATAGGCTCCTGCCTCCCCGCGACCCGCGTAGGATGAAGTGATTTGGAGAATGATATGAGATACTGGAGTTGATATGAGATACGAGATGTCAGGACTGTGTTAGTTAGATGTGGAATCGACTGACAGGAAGTTTCGTCCGCCCCCACTGTGTTCCTGACATCCACAAAAAACCCTCTCATCACGCTGAAGTTCAGCACGAGAGTAATTTCACATTCAGCGTGTAGTTCAGCGGAGGTAATTACAGAACAACTAATCCTGTCAGCTCGACGTGTCGTGGCCCCTGGAGCACACCCAACACTTTAGTTTGTACTGTAGAAGATTAATGAAAACATGAAGCCACGAATGATGGGGGACTAAAGAGTGCAGGTCATGTTGAGCTTCTGTGAATCATGCACCTAGATATAAAGTTATTAAATTAAATACGGAGACAGAGGAATATCCAGGTTTTAATGCTTTGTCTCTGTATTTAATTTAATAACTTTATATCTAGGCGCATAATTCACAGAAGCTCAACATGACCTGCACTCTTTGGTCCCCCATCATTCGTGGCTTCATGTTTTCATTAATCTTCTACAGTAATACAAAATGTAAACATCATCCATTTTAGAATGAAAGAGCAACTTCACCTTTATCGTCGTTACCTGGTTACTTTACTGTCTTCTTTAATCTCAGAATCCCTAAATACCTCCACCTAGGACGTCATGTTTTCCCTTGGTTTGTGTGTGTGAGTTTGATAGCAGGTTTATTCACAAAAAACATGCATGCAGATTTACATGAAGTTTCTACCAGAGGCGGAGCTTTGGATGAGGAAGGATCCGGTAGATTTTGGAGATGATCTGGATCAAATTCTGGATCGGGAATTTATTTAAGGATTCTTTAACATTGCAAGAGGGGGGGTGGGGTGATTTTTTACATTTCATATGGTGTATTGCTTAGCTTGGGGGAGGTTTACACTCTGAGTACCCTTGTTATTCTCTGTTTTTCATTTCATTTCCCAAAACTTCTTTATCGCGAAGGCAGGGCACAACCTGAATTGCTCATTGCAGGGCAACACACACACACACACACACACACACACACACACACACACACACACACACAAAACCATTGTGTGCACTGTAGGAGGAAATTGGAGTACCTACAGTAAAACAGTGCTAGCATGGGAAGAACATGCAACATGCAAACTACATGCCCTCACCAAGCCCGGGACTCAAACCCAGGACCTTCTTGCCATAAGGCATACATGCTAACTCCCACACCACCGTGTTGCCTCCTACACCACCATGTTGCCTCCTACACCACCATGTCGCCTCCTTCTGGGGTTTTTTTTCCAGTAAAAAATTATTATTAATATTAAAATCGGACATTTGACTTGAAAAACTGAAAGCAGTTGCAGTCTCAGATGTTCTTCCATTACTGAGGAGAGACGTATTTAGAACACGAGCTAGACCTCTTAAAAGGTTCCTAAGAGGTTCCTCTAATCCCTAGAATTCAGAGTTCGCAGCTTTTATTTCACACTCTGTTTCTACACTACACCATGCTACACCAAGCTGTTCGTTCTTCTCTCCTTCTCTTTAAAGATAAATACAGTCATGTACATAATCTTTATACAAAGCTGCAGTTTACTAAACAGAATCAGAAAACCATTCAGAGTTTTTAGTCGACTAGCTGAAGCCAAGTTAGCTTTGAACCATTCATTCACCAAACCGCTTGATTGTACTATCTCAGCCGACTGTGGGCGAAGATGGGGTACACCATGAACAGGTCACCGGACTCTTACATTACTACACCTGTGCCACCTGTAAAGAAACCAGTCATTTTAAATAGAAACCTAAAAACAAAGTGAGCATCAGACAGCTAGCTAAGAAAATCATGGGCGCTGATGTTCCACATGTGAGTATATCCTCAGATCTCAGGGAACGCTCTCTCAGAGGGGTGTGGTTTGTTGAAAAATGGTGGCCATTGGTCAGATGTTCTCTCACTCCACCCAACTCAACTGGACATGTAAAAACACTGACAAACACAGCCTGGCGGCACACCTTGATCCAGGTGTTGGTGTCGGTTGGAATGGGTCGGCATCAGGCCCGTGAACAGCCACCGTTAGAACTCATCAACCTTCTTCTCAAAAACTTTCTGCTCATTGAACAAAGCGTTGATGAAAACTTTAAATCCCAAAGTACGTCGAAGATGATTCGTGGAGCCTTTCACATTTCTAGTTCCTATAAAACACCTTTCACACCCTTAAGTTTTCTCTTGATGAAAAGCTGGTAGAGAAGGGTATTTATAAAATGTTGGCACTACCTGTCCTTGCTAAAAAGGGATCTGGTAACAGAGTGGAGGAGGAGAGCAGCCATGAAGACCACAAATATTCCTGGGTGGGTGGATTCACTCTATTTATACCGAGTATGAATGTATGGCGTGTATTAAAGCGCTGGGGTGATTACTGACTTATGAACTTGAAGGGATTTCGAACTTTCATTCAACGTCTGGATGTTCTGGATCTTCCGGTACCTTCAATATGCTCTTTTCTGGAACATGTTTGATTCAGATCCTGTTTATAGATACAGGTACATACATCTGGTGCCTTTATCTAGCTACGTTGAAGAGATAATATTGGTCTTAAAGCTGGGGTTGGTATTTTTTTTAGCTGTACAAACATTGTATTGTTATATTACTTGAAATGGACTTTAAACCCCGACAACAATCAATAACTTATGAGATCTGAAAAGGTCCATCATCTGTGGCTGCTGTAATCCTACAAAAACACTGACCTTCTTCACGGTCTACTGGGAAATAGCCAATGAAATGCTCCCGTGACCCTTTGACACTACCATGCATGAACCAGCTATTAGAGCGAAGCTTGCATGTGTGGAGGAGAGGCGTGGCTTTGGAAGGAACTCCAAGGTCAGGGAGGGGTTTATTCGAAGCCCCGAAGAGATGCTACTTTAAAATTTTGGTAGCTTTCCAAATTACCAACCCCAACTTTAAGCACAGTAATAATTTTAGAGTTTATTTAAGGTGTTCCCATTCAACCTAAACAGTAATATGTAAGGAAGATACAGCATGACTTGAACAAAACTTTATTTGCATTTGTAAGGAAACAGAGTTTGAAGAGGCATTTTGTAAAAGTTGTAGAGGATGTGGCTGGGATCGCCGAAACACAACAAATTCAGCCTCCGCCTCTTACTGGAGTCGGTGTAGCCTGTTAGCTTCTCACATCCCAAACTCCAAAATATGAACCATGCTGGATAAAAAACAAACCATCATTTTCCGATGTGCACTCAATATTATTTTCCTTGAAAATTTTAGAGCTATTCAAGGATCGTTCATCAGTTGCTGATTATAAGGGAGCAGCACTTGTACGCCAGAGCGTTAGCGCTAATAGAGGCAATTATACATACGGTCATGGCCTCATGGCACTGACTGTCATCCTCATCTCATGCTGTCTATCATTATTTATTTCCTCCGACTCATCTTCTTTCTCTTCCTCCTTCCTTTTCTGCAGCACATGCTGCTACTATCCGTTTTCCTTTTACTCCGATCCATCTGTCTCTCCCTAACGTTCTGCTCGCATGTAGTGATAAATGATTGCTAGCAGTGTGTTACTTGTCTGCTGCAGCCACAGGTGTGCAGAGGGTCAGTAATGGAGAAATCCGTGGAGTGAAGACTTGCTGCTTGAAATTTGTGTTTGCTGTCAGTAGTGACATCCTCACCCTGTGAAACAATGTGATACTGAGGCATTTCTCAGACTTTTATATGTAAGTAAAAGAACTGCACAGTGAACACTATGCTGGATTCGCTGCACACCAAGGTGAAAAACTCTGGTTTTCTAGGCCCATCATCGTTTCAGAAGTTTCAAACATGCCTGATGTATAATGATAGCGGTCTTAATGCAGTCAGTCAAGTATACACCAATCAGCCATAACATTAACACCACCAGCCTTCACTTCACACCCCTGATACTCTTCTAGTTCTGTGCTTCTTCTTCCTTATACACATCTGGTAGGTACTTACACTTTCCTGCATTTGTGTTTATTTAGGTTAAAAACAAGCAAGTTTAAAAAAGCTCATATTTAGACCCAGACTCACTACACATTGGCATATCGAGTTTATTTATTAAATGAAGATTGCCCTGATTATTTCTTGCATTTATTTAAAAAATCCTTTAGGAGGTTAAAACATGACGATATTAAATCTTTGAATCTGTGAAAGCGAATCTGGTGCTTCTGAGTCCTCGAGATAATGTGGTGCAATGAAGCGGTATTGAAATGAGGCTCCCACAGGGCGGGACCTCAGGGTGATAACAACCGCCACCTGCAGAACCCCCGCACGATCTCTGCATCCTCTGCAATGATTAATAGCTCGGTAGCACCAAAGGAGATGAAGAAAAGCTGTGAATTTTGGATCATGCTCCCATCACTGAGATTGATGTAGCTCTAAATCTATAAAGAAGAAAAAGAGTTCGAATGGTTTCAGTTAGGATTATGAGTCAGACAGACACTAACGGTCTGAGGTCCTTGGATATACAGTGTATGCTCTCTTTACTCTTTTCAGCTAGTTATACGGCTGTCCTTCCTTTAGAAAGACCTTGTGTGTGTGATTCAGGTTGCCAGCAGCATGTGTGTGATTAGGGGACATTATCAGCTTCTCCATCAATGTCACACCATTTATGACCTCATCCATCTGCTGCTAAGATAAACATACCTCGACTTTGATCTCTCGCTTCAGTCTCATGCATTTACACATTGCCGGACGCTGGGTCGTGCCTGGAGTGTGGAATCAAACAGTTGCTTTTCACACCATTGTGGCTAAGAGCACCATTTCAATATGTAAATGTAAATATGGCTGATATGCTGAGTGAAGCCCAGCTGAACGACACAAGATATACAATACAATGTCACATTGATACGTTCTGCACTTATAGTCTAAATGAGATTTTTTTGAATGGTTTGATGGCAAAAGCAACATCCACCCATCCAACCATTTGCCCATCCATCCATCCGTCCACCCATCCGTCCACCCATCCGCCCATCCATTCGCCCATCCCGCTGTAGTCCTTATTTATGGGGTCGAATGTTATCCCACAGTGGTAAAGAATCCTTTGAAAAGTTGTAAATCTAATGGAGACTTACTAAAGCTGCACTCCATCCCTCCAAAATAATAATCAAAATATGTTCATAACTTTTTTGTGTAAAAGTTCCTTAAAACAACAAACAAACAAAGCTTAACCTCCTTGATGGAGCTCCTGAACATTGCACACAGAAGACGTGAGGAAGGTCTGTTCCAAGCTGTAGTATTTGTGGAACCTCATGAACGATGGTGGTAATTATACTGAGGTCAGTAGATGAAATCTATTGTGATGGATGGAGAGATGAATTTGACATCACACTCTCATGAACCGATCGTGCTCACATTCGTGTTTTTCCTCGTGCTTTTGGGCGAATGTTCCACTACACTGAACATTAGCAATATAGCAGTGACAAAGTTCATTAAATTATTAATACACACTGATGTTCCTATTTCTATTTTTAGAATACTGATGAAGTGGTTTCTTTCTCGCTTTTCTTCTGGTTCAAAATCTTCATTTATGGAATAATTTCAGTTTTATTTTTATTAGAAACAAGAGACACTGGTACAGAGCAGCAGTACAGAAATCTAGATCTGGATTTAGATTCATCATGAGAAAGAAAGAGGAGACAGAGGGGAGGAAAAACCTCACTGAGACGATGATGGTGGTGATGATGATGATGCTGGTGATGATGGTGATGATGGTAGTGGTGAAGATGATGGTGGTAGTGATGGTGGTGATGGTGATGATGGTGATGATGGAGGTGGTGGTGGTGATGGTGATGATGATTATAGTGATGGTGGTGATGGTGATGATGGTGATGATGATGGTGGTGATGGTGGTAGTGATGATGATGATGATGGTGGTGGTGGTAGTGATTATGGTGGTGATGATGATGGTAATGATGGTGAGGATGGTGGTGGTGATGATGGTGATGGTGATGATAGTGATGGTGGTGATGATGATGGTGGTGGTGATGATGGTGGTGGTGATGATGGTGATGGTGATGATGGTGATAATGATGGTGGTGGTGATGATGGTGATGATGATGATGGTGAGGATGATGGTGAGGATGACGATGATGATGGGGTGAAACCTTAGAAACAGACAATGGACTAGGAACTGTTGTGTCCCAGGTGGTGGAGCGGGAGAACTGCCCTGCGCTGTTCATGAATTTAGAAGTAAATTAACATTGAAAGATGTGTCTGATCATCAAGTGGTCACAGTTTACTCTCTGTTACTGGTCCCGGTCTCTGCAAGGACATTTCTCTGTGGAGTTTGCATGTTCTCCCTGTGCTTTTGTGGGTTTCCTCTGGGTACTCCAGTCTCCTCCCACAGTAAAAAGACATGCACTAAACAGCTGTTCCAAATTGCCCCTAGGTGCGAGTGTAAATATGAATAGTAAGGCAGGTGTTGGCCCTGTGATGGGCTAGCGAGCTGTTCAAGGTGTACCCCACCTTCGCCCAGTGTCGCCTGGGATAGGCTCCGGCTTCTCTGCGACCATAATTGGGTGAAACGGTTTTGAAAATAGATGGATATTTTGGTCTGTAAAGAAGGTACAGAATTCCTGTGTGCTTAATATTTAAGTTTGAGAGTAAAAGAGAGATCTGTGTTCCAGGCTGCAGTATAAATCTCAGTCCGACTGAAATTCAGCGTTTGTCTCGAACTGAATCCGTCTCTCTTTGTGAGCAACATCACATATTTATGATATGGAACCATCTGTTAGAAGCACTTAGCTTCTGAACGGGGATTTGAGAAGTCTTACAGGAACGCTTGTGTTTGCAAATGGAAAAATATAAAAGTCTAGAAGAGACGAATTCACGCCAGTAAACCTGATCTCTATTCACTCTGCTATTACACACCGTAAATACATTCCTTCATCTATAATCTATCACCAAAATACTGCAATATTCTAATAAACAATCTATAATGAGGGCCGTAAGGTGGTGTAGTGGTTAACACATCCATCTTACAAAAAGAAGGTCCTGGGTTCGAGTCCCAGACTCGGCGAGGGCGTTTCTGTGTGTAGTTTGCATGTTCTCCCTGTGCTAGCGTGGGTTTACTCTGGGTACTCTAGTTTCCTCCCACAGTCCAAAAATATACACAGTAGGTTAACCTGCTGTTCCAAATCTCTCTTAGGTGTGAGTGTAAATGGTTATGTGTGTGTTGCCCTGTGATGGTCTGGTGAGCTGTTCCAAGTGTACCCCCCCCTTGCCCAGAGTCGGTTGAGATGGGCACCAGCCTCCTGGCGACCCTAATTAGGAGTAAGCAGCTTAGAAAATGAATGAATTTCTTGCATTTTCTCACTGTGTTTGCATGGGTTTCCCCCGGGGTACTCTCGTTTCCTCCAACAATCCAAAGACATGCATGGTCTTCCCCAAATCCCCCATAGGTATGAGTGTGAGTGTGAGTGTGAGTGTGAGTGTGAGTGTGAATGATTGTTTGTGTCCATTATAATAAAGCAATAGACTGGTGATGGTGTAACTCCGCCCCTTCTCACCTGAAGTCGCCTGGGATTGGCTTCAGCTTCCCCGCGACCCTGATGGATAAACAATACAGATAATGGGTGGATTTTTTTTTTTTGCCCACAGACTTACAGCTTTAGAGTTGGTGGTTCGATATTCACTCAATATACGCTGTGTATTGCGCACTACCGCACTATGCTGCGGGTGCTGCGGGTGCGGTTCAGTTTTCAGAAGTTAACTTGGGATTTCTATGAAAAACTAGAGTCCAGTTATATCTTTAAATGTAGAAATATCAGCCAAGCTACAGCAGATCCATATTTCATAACATCAGCAATGACTTCAGCTTCACTAAGAGAAATCCCCGAGCTCCCAGATACAGACATCGTTAATTATTTCCTGCATCACTGGTTGACTAATAATTTAAAAATAAAAATTTCACTTGATCTACATGAAGATACTGAAGATGGAGTCTGTTGAACTGACTGAGGTTCATCTTTCTTTCTGTGTTTGAGGTGTACAGCAACCATTTATATTTTTGATGTACTGTATTCTACCTACTACTTTTCCATTATGACCAGTATGTGCGCAGCATCCAGTACAGAGTTCCACACACAGCCTGTGCAGTGAAAATCTGCTTCCCAAAGTCAAGGAGAACCAGAATATGCTGCACTTAATGACCCCCCACATACTGCGCTCCAGTCCAAGCCCATACACAGCAGATACATCAGCGTCAGTAACAGGATTTCAAACCGTTTGTTCCCGAGAGAGGAGATATCCAGAGTCGTTTCTTTTAATAGATCTTATATTTTTAGAGAGTATCGATTCTTACATTTAGAATATGCTTCATTAGGAAATGACTTAACATTTATTTTAACCCATCCAAAGTGAGCACACACACACTCACACGTAGACAGAGAGCAGCACGGTGCCCGAAAAGCAGTTGGGGTGAGGCGCTTTGCTCAGGGGCCCTTCAGCCGTGATGGTGGACAAAGAGCCACTCATTTTTCCCGCTGGTCCGGGAATGGAATCAGCGACATCTCAGTCTCAAACCCGCTTCTCTAACCATTAATCCACAGCTGGCCCATGAGGATTATAGTGGAACTCCTGGGCGGAGTCCCTTTTGTGTGCAACATGACCTCGATGGCCGTCCCATGTCTGTGCCCGGTTAGCGAGAGGTGTGTAGAACTAACTGAGGGCGGTAGGGTGGTGTAGTGATTGACACATCCACCTCAGAGCAAGAAGGTCCTGGGTTCAAATTCCGGGCTCGGCGAGGATGTTTCTGTGTGGAGTTTGCATGTTCTCCCTGCGCTTCTGTGGGTTTTCTCCGGGTACTCTGGTTTCCACCCACAAACCAAAGACATGCACTGTAGACTAACTGGCTGCTCCAAATTGCCCCTAGCTGTGAGTGTGAGCGTGAATGGTTGTGTGTGTTGCCCTGTGATGTACAGGCGAGTCGGCTGAGATGGGCTCTAGCCTCCTGGTAAGTAGGATTAGGTGGTTCAACAAATAAATGAATTAAAACTTATTTCTGCTTGCAGGCATGACAATGTGATGGCCGTTAAATTTCTCTAACCGTAATTGCCTTTTTTTTTTTCTTTTTTTTTTAAATGGAGCCCATTATATTCCAACTCAAGAATTTCGCCTAAAACTGTTTTCCTGTTCAGAGACATAAATGAGGATTCAGAATGCAAATATATGCGAAGATTCTCAAAAAATAACTTACATCCAATGTTAACTTCTTAATTACAATGAATTTAAATAATAATCATAGAAATGAGTTTGTAGATTCTTGTTATATGTTTTAATAATAATAATAATCTTTATAATATTATTTATAAAGATTATTATTTTATTTAGGCCTGGCGAGCTGTTCAGGGTGTACTCTGTCCTCACCCAGAGTCGGCTGAGATGGGCGCCAGCCTCCCCACGACCCTAATTAAGAATAAGAGCTTCAGAAAATGAATGAATGAATCATCTTATATATTTTATAATAATAAAAACCTTTTTACAATTATTATTCTTAAAATTTGCATTTTACTTGTGTTTTTTGAAGCCTGTCTTAGAGCTTGTGTGTGTGTGTGTGTGTGTGTGTGTGTGTGTGTGTGTGTGTGTGTGTG
>JAQMYF010000026.1:665348-675849 GCA_030014195.1 Neosilurus mollespiculum
TATATATATATATATATATAGATATAGAGATAGAGAGAGAGAGAGAGAGAGAGAGAGAGAGAGAGAGAGAGAGAGAGAGAGAGAGATCCAAAGCACTACCATATCAGGACCATTAGAACTTTTCCATCCAATACAATGGAAGTTTGTTTTCCATGCGGATCATCCAATCCGATTTTTGGATAGATAATATTATTATTTGATGTGAATCTGCACTTGCGTAACGCGAGCCGAACGAACAAAACTGATTGGTCACGTATTGTGCGCGTGGCTCAACGTGAAGCAAGTACAGGTGACTACATGCTGGAGTCGTTGTCGAGGTTTCCAGGTGTTCAGGTAACACAGTGCGCGTTTCAGAGCGACGCCACCTGCAGCCATCTACCGCACCGTGTGCGCGCCTCTGCATGTCGCACCTATAATAAAAGAAACACAGTGTGAAACACCGCAAAATGGCACTGAGGACTCAGAGTGACTGTACTCCTATTACCTGGCAGTCCTTTAGGGGGGAGGATATAATGCGGATCAGGAGCTTAAAAGGAAGCTGGAGTCCTCAGGGAGTCTAATGAGTCCTTCCTTCCTTCCTTCCTTCCAAACGGTAATGAAAAGTGACCCAAAGCGCCAAACACCGGATTTTTATACCAGTCAGCATCCCCACCCACCTTCCCCGACTTCCGTTGACTGACTGGTGAAGTGTGGCTACGTCCTAAACCACACCGTCTACCCCTCCAGGTCTCAGCTAGTTTAGTCACCTGGACCATTACAGCCGGCTGTACGCTTTACCTGGTAGTAGTTTTGAACGGAGCCCCTCGAGCTCCCCAGAGGGCGGAGTCAGCACTGCTAGGCCCCTGGGTGTGGCTCTGGGGTCCGGTTGGCTCGTGGATGCTGCCAGTTCCGGTACTCACCTCACCGTTCAATGCAAAGCAGCTTCTCGTCCCGTGCGGTCGATCGGTGTGATAAGGTGAATGTAATGTCTCGCGCGTGAACGGGGGACCAGTGAAAGGTTAGTGGGCGGGGAACGAAAAACGGAGTGATAAGTAGATCTTAATTTGCAAAGAGTTTGCATGAAGCTGACAGGTGTGTTTCACTTCCATACTTCCCTTATACTAACTGTAGGAGAGAGAGAGAGAGAGAGAGAGAGAGAGAGAATGACAGAGAGAGAGAGAGAATGACAGAGACAGGGGGAGGGAGAAAGAGAGAGAAAGAGAGAGAGAGAGAGAGAGAGAGAGAGAAAGAATGACAGAGCGAGAGAGAGAGAGAGAGAGAGAGAGAGAGAGAGAGAGAGCGAGAGAGAGACACACAGAGAGAGAGAGAGAGAGAGAGAGAGAGAGAGAGAGAGAGAACTGTTGCAGTGTAGACATTTTTTCAGAAAGTTCTACATTGAGTGAAGAAGGTGAATAAAGTTATGCTCTGTAGATATAAAGTTAGATGTAACTGTATTTATTTTTAGAATATTGTAGCAGTCAGTATTTCCAGGGTTTTAAAGGCTTCATCATCCTCGAGTTTCTGTCTCCATCACCTCACGTCTGATTTAAATATAAACTCAGATCACTGGATGCAGACTGAAGCACTAAACAGATGGAAGTCAGTTTTCAGATTCACGCACGTGTTTGGTGGCGGTTTGATTCCCGGATCAGCACGAAGCTCTGCAGCAATCAGCAAATACAACGACAGGAAGGAACAGCTGCAGAAATCCAGGAGAAGCAAAAAATTCTCCCTGTTTCAGCTCTGAATGGAACAAATTCCCCTTTCAGCCATTTGTCATCTCGTTCTCTTCAGGATGGTGCAGCTGGAGTCGAATCGACCCATAAACAACGTTAACCCAACTTTCCTCCATCCCCAAAAATATCACCATCATCAATATTATTAATATTATCATTATTATATTATTGATGTATCTCGGTTAACTTCACCGTTAGATTTTATCCAGCGAGAATAAAACCACAGCGTGGAGGAAACAGTGGAGGTTTTTATTTTAGGTGAAAGGAGGAAGGCTCTTGTTCCAGAGTCTCGGGGTTTTGTTTTGATGGCTTTGTGCTGTTCCTGATGTTCTGCTAGTCCTGTTTACATTCATCAGCAGCTGTGTTCTTTTATGATGTGCTCAGAGTGTGAAGTGTAAAGTAATTAAAAGTACTGAGAGCATCAGAAACAATGCAGAAGTAGAAAGAGCACTGCTGGCTGTCTCTCTCTGACTCTCTCAGTCTGTGTCTCACTTTCATTCTTTGTCTCTCTCTCTCTGTGCAGTGACAGTACACAGATTAGCAAATTTACGGTGTGACATTTCTATCATTTCTACTCATTAAGATTTATAGCAGACATTTCACACCAGATCAGAATAGAAATCAGAGAACGTCAACAAAGACAGGAAAATAATAATAATAATAATAATTATAATAATAATAATAACAATAATAACCACACAATCCATCATGTCCAGTTTAATTTAATCTTCTGATAATCTTTTTATATTCACAATATACACCTGGGATCTTCTTACAACTTTTGTGCACAGTAAACTGTATAAACATGTAAAAATAAAATACAGTTTTGTCAAGCGCAAACCTCTGCCAAGCCAAAAAATAACAGAAAATACCCAGTGCCCCCTGCTGGTCCTGCTGCAATCCCACACTTCCAAACTATGTCACAATGTTAAAGATTCCCGGATTCTGAATTTGATCCGTATCATCTCCAAAATGTAATGCAGTGTTCACTGGGTCGGACTCCACCCCTCCAAAAAATTCATTAAAATGCAATCGTGACTTTTGGTGTAAAAAAACAAACAACACCAGCAAACAGAACCTTTTGGTGGGAGGAAATAAAGACCCGGTTTTAGTGTCTATGAGATTAATTTACTTTAATAATAGAGCGAAAAAAATAAATATTAGATATTTATATTAGATAGATATATAAATAGATATTTACTGGGAAAATCAAATGCATATCTGATGCAAAGAGGTGTGTGTGTGTGTGTGTGTGTGTGTGTGTGTGTGTTGAATTATTTATATCATCATCACAGAGTTAATGTTCATGTGGTTTTTTCTTGAACTGTTTAATGACTTTGCACTATTAGACTCGAACTGCGGTGCAGACGGCTCTCAAATTACACTCCGGATACTTTAATGTTCATCTACGTGTTTTAATTAACCACAAAGACATACATTTATTTGCTATTGAGTAGTATTTTAATTACAAGGATTAATTGATGATAATTAGTGCAGACAGTGAAATAAACACATCGTGTTTAACACGAAGGAACAAAAGGATTAGATTCAGTTCACAGAGAAAATCTACTGCAGTGAGGACAGAAGAGAAACAAAGAAAGAACGAAAGAAAGAACGGAGAAACTTGAAGTTTTTGATGTGTGTAGACATTTCTAATGAAGCAGCCTATCAGATTTAAAGGGTGGAGTTTATTTAACACACTTTTATAATATTGTTTAATATATTTTCTATATCAATACAGCTGAACGGACGAACAACAAACAACCAAATCTCATTTTTATAAATTCAGAACATAAACAATAACAAATTGATTCTGTAAACCATCATGAACTTCAGCATCAAAACAAAACTACAGCTTTAAAAGCCAAACTTCAAACAAACAGCTTCAGTAAATTCAATATTCAGAAAATTCAATATTCAAAAAATTTTATATTCTACCAATTTCACCATTTCAATTTACTCTGTTAAAAGAGAGAGAGAGAGAGATTTATCTCACCGTTCCTTGTACTCAGAAGATCACCTGAATGTTCGCACCGGAATCTTTTATTTAATACACAACAATCTCTATGATCATCTGAAAGAAACCTGGTCTTAACACATTATGTCTTATTTTCTGGCTAAATATATGAGCAGGTCCATATTCTGGGGGAAAATAATAGTTTTAAAGACTATTTTTCTGTTTAGTTCTTAAATCCTGATGCATAAAATGATCCTCAGGTGATATGGGGACATTAACAGATAAATAAAATTAATATTTCGGATAAAGGGAGTCCACAGTGAATGTTTATGTCACAGGGAGAATGTTTATGATACCCGGAATAATACAGAACCTCGTGCAGATGGGCATCAGATTCTGATCATTTTCTCTCCACAGTGTTTTCGTTATCATGGAAATAGATTCTTATACATCCCCCACTCCCCCCACACCATTATCGACACGTCTACTGGATGCATGACTGACATGGCTCTAAGCCGTGGGGATCGCAGGCAGGGCAGCGTAACTCTCGGATAGACTCGTTGAAGCGGTTGGCCAACATGGAGAGCTTACTGCCATGGCACAGGGAACACGGAGCGGTACCCGAACCTCCACACTGCTCACAACCGCCTGCATCCTGCAGCGGAAAGACAAATCACACCGTGAATGTGACAGGACGGTTAATTACATGATGGATGAAAAGACAGAGAAATCTATACATTTCCATATTTCTATGATGATGTAAAAACTGTACGTTTATAAAACATCTGTTTATAGAGATCATGGGATTGATCTGAAATATTTTCCGGGGTCGGGTCTCGGGGGCAGCAGCCTAGGCAGTGAGGTTCAGAGGTCCCTCTCCACAGACACTTCCTCCAGCTCTTCCGGGGGACACCGAGGCGTTCCCAGACCAGCCGAGAGACGTAGTCCACTCCAGCGTGTTCTGGGTCGACCCCGAGGTCTCTTCCCGGTCGGACACGCCCGAAACACCACACCAGGGAGGCGTTCGGGAGGCATTCTAATCAGATACCCAAACCACCTCAGCTGGCTCCCCTCAACGTGGAGGAGCAGCGGTTCTACTCCGAGCTCCTTCCGGATGACAGAACTTCTCACCCTATCTCTAAGGGAGAGCCCCGCCACCCTGCGAAGGAAACTCATTTCAGCCGCGTGTATTTGCGATCTTGTTCTTTCTGTCACTACCCAAAGCTCGTGTCCATAGGTGAGGGGAGGAACGTAAATCAGCTGGTAAATTGAGAGCTTTGCCTTCCACTAACTGAGGGCGGTAGTTTGGTGTAGTGATTAACACCCCCCCCCTCAGAGCAAGAAGGTCCTGGGTTCAAGTCCCAGGCTCGGTGAGAACGTTTCTGTGTGGAGTTTGCTTGCTCTCCCTGTTCTTCTGTGGGTTTCCTACAGGTACTCCGGTTTCCTCCCACAGTACAAAGACATGCACAGTAGGCTAACTAGTTGATCCAAATCACCCCTAGGTGTGAGTGTGAATGGTTGTATGTGGTGTTGGCCCTGGGATGGACTGGTGAGCTGTTCAGGGTGTACCCCGCCCTTGCCCAGAGTCAAATGAGATAGGCTCCACCCTCCCTGTGACCCCAATAGGATAAATGAATGCATGAATAAATGAATCTTACACCAAAACTGGTTGATTTGTTCTTAAATGTATTTTCCTTACAACAATCGAGTCAGTGGCATTTCCATGGGGATACATCTTATACCTGTACGTACAGATTTTAAGAAGTACACATATGGGTGTGAGCCTAAGACGTGCGCACAGATAAAACTGAACCATCACAAAACAGAGTGAGCTTTTCTTCAGGAACAGCAGATGAAGATCTCTCCTCCTGTTGGAGACGTTCCAGGAGGAGGTTCGGCGCTGTTACCGTCTCCAGGAGAAGCCTGAAGGAAATTATTATCATCGAAAATACTGCAGTACATTTTTATTGAAATAGTTTTGTGGTAAAGTACATCCGCGGCGCTGCCGTACGATTCATCTGGAATTCACTCCACATCTGATTTATTTTACAGATTACATTTTTTACTTATTTTAAAGACGGGTTTCGGCTGCGAATGCGTGAATTTATTCCTATAAAAACAAGTCATGGAGTGACTCAAAAGAAATTCAGTCGCCATATCATAAACACTTTCCACAGAGAATACCACTGGTTGTGCTGTCTGAGTGGGAGGAGCATATTCTCTATACCCTGTCAATATCACAGCTACACTAGCACTCAATCACACTCGGGTATGTGGAAGAGGGCGGATAGCTCTTTCCTCTGCGTGTGTTACTCCGCTCTGTGGTGCAGCATGAGCAGAAGATTCGAGCTGATAGCGGTCTTGTGACAAGGAAGAGTGGGCTGATGGGAGGGAATTGGACTGAATGAAGGATCAAATCACCTCTTTCTCTGGAGCAGGACTTCGTTCCTCTTTACTTTTTTTTCTGTGTCTCCCTTTAGATTTGGACTCCCGGCCTGGCGACGCCTCTCGTCCTTCTCGTCGGTTGTGATGGTAAGTTGCAGCACTCTCAGATTTTTTACTAGGAGAGCGGATGATCTTTAAGTTGCTGGTGTAGATGATGATCTTTCCAAAATCTAAAACTGTTGACTGAAGGAAACCACAAATCATATTATTAATTATCCAACATATATATATATATATATATATATATATATATATATATATATATATATATATAAATCATCAGTTACACAAACAAAATTAGAATTTGTTGCTATAAATAATAAAAAAATCATGAATAAGGCTCGAAGCTCCTTTGAGAGGAAGCAGACAAAGAACGTCTGTCACAATGAGTTTGATTTGCTCCGCTGCAGACGCACCACAGACGCACCACAGAACCGCCGCAGCACGACTCCATGACTGACACCGTAATCATCCTAAGCCCAGTTACATATGAAAGCCATTTGCTCCGCAGTCTTCATATTTTCATAACAATTTCTAAATATTAATAGATTTGACTCGAACAATCTGTGATGTCAAACAGAAAAATCATTCGATAATAATAATAATTCGAGGCTTTAATCAGCAGGATGCACAAACACGTGTTATTTTAAAGGACAACAATAAAAATAAGACTTAAAGTTCAATAATGTTTTTCTTCTCAGTGATGTTTTGAGGTGGAAGGACTGCAGTCTTCATTCATTCATTTTCTGAGCCGCTTTATACTAATTAGGGTCGCGGGGAGGCTGGCGCCCATCTCAGCCGACTCTGAACAGCTTGCCAGGCCATCGCAGGGTCAACACACACAACCATTCACACTCACACTCACACCGAGGGGTGATTTGAAACAGCCAGTTAGCCTACCGTGCATGTTTTTGGACTGTGGGAAGAAACCCTGTGGAAACCCATGCATGCATGGTGAGAACATGCAAACTCCACACAGAAACACTCTGAGCCCGGGAATCAAACCCAGGACCTTCTTGCTGTGAGGCGGACGTGCTAACCACTGCGCCACCGTACCGCCGGACTGCAGTCTTATACCTAATTTTTAATCATCAAATAAATTCAATCAAATGGGATTTAATTCAACCTGACAAAGTTTATACAAAAATTAATATAGTCTGTAAGTCTTTTGGACAGTAATATGTACAATAGTATTACACACACACACACACACACACACACACACACACTATAATGAACTCTCTTTGTTATCAGGACTCACCTTTTCACCTTGTTGATCATTGCTGGGGGTTAAAGGACTGAAGTCCCTCACTGCTCGGTACACGTTGATGCGTTGTGCTATGAGGCCCGTAGGAGGATCAACATCCTGATCCTGGACCTCCTCAAAGCTGCAGAGCTGCTCCACGTCCAGGTGCTGAGGGATCTTTGTGTGGATGAACCTGTGAGGGTACTTCTCCTCAGGACTATCCAGCTCCTGGCCGTCCTCGTACACGTGTTTCAGCACGCGGCCGCTGTACGACGACGCCAGTTTGAACCTCACTTTCCGCGGCTTGCCCTCGTGTCTCGACCCGCTCTTCTTCGAGCACTCCTCCTCCATGTTTCCTACTGCGTGTTTGTGTTTTAAGGTTATATTCTGGCTTTAGAATGGCAAGCCTCCTGCCATCAGCGCTCACAGTATGGTGTGGAGAGTTTGTTCTTCACCGGCCTGCTGAATTATTGAGCACTTCAGGTCAGGTGCAGAACAACTGAGACAGAAACTGAGACCTCGCACTTTCATCAAATAATCATGGCTGAAGTAGCGCAGCAGGAATGTTTCAGCACAGGCCCAGGTTCCTCACTCAGCGTACAGAATGTGTTACACAGGTAGGAAGTGTGTGAGCTCATACGTTTAGCGTTATTTAGCAGTTAGCGGTAGAATTTCTTTCTCTTTTATCCGTTTTGTGTTTGACACTGTACATCCACAACACCTCAACATTCGGCGAGGAGGCAGCAACCTAACAGAGCTTTAGTCTGAATGTGTTTCACCATCAGTCTGGTCATTATCACCACACTGACTGTTAGTGTGTCTCCTTTGTGTGTGTTGTTTTATTGTGAAATCAGTCGTGGGTGAAATTGTTTTTCTTGCTTCGTGTTTAAAGGATCATTTGACGAATCAAGCCTCCAGAAACGTCGAGCCGAATGATTATTAAACTGCACACACGCTTATTTTCGTCTCTATCTTGTGTAAGTGCTCATCTGTAAAAGATGAACTATTATAGCGACTTCATCATCCTTATCTGTTTCTCATTAACCCTTGTAATATTGTAAAGCTGCGTCCACGCAGAAAGCAACGAGCGACAAGCGACCCTGTAAAGTCAGTGTACACCAAAGAAATGAGAGCCGAGAAGCGAAAGTTTGCAAAAGCAACGCAAAGTGGGCGGGCACCAAGTTCAGCTGAGCTTAACTTTCACACGTGATAACCATCAGGACAGGTGTAATGACTCCACCCACATCAACATGGAAGAGCCGCCCATTTTTGCCGTGTGCTTTACGACTGCACACAGAAATTTTACACGGAAAATAACCGGAAACACCACGCTCGGGTCTGAGTTCCTGAAACGGTCAGTATCTCCCTTGAGTTTATGTTTATATACATCTAAGTCTTCCGGGTTCATGATGCACAAGAGTCTCCATTCAATACTAATTCGTACTCACATTCACACCTAGGGGAAGTTTGGACCAGTCAGTTAGTCTATCTGTGCATGTCTTTATACTGTGGGAGGAAACCAGAGTACCCGGAGGAAACCCATGCAAGCACAGGGAGAACACGCAAGCTCCACACAGAAACGCCCTCGCCAAGTATCGGACTCACACCCAGAACCTTCTTGCTGTGAGACGGACTCTGTTCAGGGTGTATGCTACCTTCGCCATGGCTCCAGCCTCCCCACGACCGTAGTGGGATTAACTGGTTCTTCATATAAATGATTACGTGAAGGATTGAATGAAGCGACATCTGGCTGCTCTTGGACTGTGAGCTGTACAACTAAACAAAGATCGCACACAATCATATTCGAAAACTCCGAGCAGAAATGGGAGTAATGTATTCCTCAACAAAGTTTATGTTAAAGATATTAGATTAGATGAGATGGTTTCAGTAGAAGAGAACTGATCTCTCTCTCACTCACTCTCTCTCTCTCTCTCTCACACACACACACACACACACACACACACACACACACCTAACACTTCAAGAGTTAATTTTAGTTAATCTGAACTCTACAGACTCAAATCAACACGAATTAATTCACCACTGATGATTTGAGGATGTACGCCGGCAGATCTGCTGACAGTTAAATGAGAAGTTTTTATTTTAGCCTCTAACGTTTCTGATGTAAACTCAGGGGAATTACAGTACGGATCAGCTCACAGTACGTGACACTCAAACTGTTTACTTTCTGTTTCTTTGCACGCTGCAGTAACCTGAAACAGTTCTCTCCGCTTTTCTGCAGAATATTTCCACACGCCGGTATCCGGAGAGACTCGGATCAGTGGAGTGAACGGAACAGGGGGTCGGGAGTCAACTCCAAAAATCCCATTACGCTGACAGAATCCTGGTTCTGATTTTACCGAGCGTGGCCGAGCTCCTACATCTCGAGCGGTGTTACAGAAACATCGTCGCTTTATTCACACTTACAAAAATACAATACAGAAATCATTAGAGTTCAAATATTTATTCATCATTTATAGAAATATCAGGAGCTTTATAGAACATGGATCATTTATGACACGTGCAAGTCCGAGAGTTAAAATAAAGATAAAAGACCAGGGATGGGACCACCAGGGGGGCTACTCGATACCCAGGTGCTGATTTGATTTGTGGGACTCAAACCCAGCACCTTCATGCTGTGAGGCAGACGTGCTGACCACTACACCACCGTCCTGCCCCGCCTTAAATTCTAACGTATAAATTAAAAATGGCAGCACGGTGGCGCAGTGCTTAGCACATTCACCTCACAGCAAGAAGGTCCTGGGTTTGATTCCCGGGCTCGGTGAAGGCGTGTCTGTGTGGAGTTTGCATGTTCTTGAGCTTGTGTGGGTTTCCTCTGGGTACTCCGGTTTCCTCCCACAGTCCAAAAACATGCACAGTAGACTAATTGGCTGTTCCTTAATCGCCCCTAGGTGTGAGAGTGAGTGTGAATGGTTGTGTGTGTTGCCCTGTGATGGCGTGGTGAGCTGTTCAGGGTGTACTCCGCCCTCGCCCAGAGTCGGCTGAGATGGGCTCCAGCCTCCCCGCGACCCTAATTAGTATAAAGCAGCTCAGAAAATGAATGAATGAAGACTGCAGTCCTTCCACACATCAAAACATCACTGAGATTGAATTATATTTATTTTCATGAACTGGTAG
>JAQMYF010000026.1:678400-698400 GCA_030014195.1 Neosilurus mollespiculum
TGGAGGTGGAGAGAGAGGAGATGGACAGAGTGGAGGTGGAGAGAGAGGAGATGGACAGAGTGGAGGTGGAGAGAGAGGAGATGGACAGAGTGGAGGTGGAGAGAGAGAGGAGATGGACAGAGTGAAGATTAAGTTTCTACCTCCAGAGAGTTGGTGAGATAAACGATGTTCTCCAGCAGAACCGCTCGCTCATCAAACTCCAACTCCAGATCCAGCACCCTCGGCCCTTTCTTTTCCAGGTTGTCCTGACACACACACACACACACACACACACACACACACACCATATCACAGCCCTTCAACATATTAGCATGAGTGTATTAATACAGTATAAACTTGATATGCAGAAAATTAATAAACACCTGACCAATCAGAATCCAGAATTCAGTCTGATTTAAATACCATTTCATCTCCCAGAAGACACTGGGGTTGTTTGCACATTAGTACCTTAATCATGGCTACAAACGGCATGACGCGCTTCATGTACTTCTTCAGCTCCGGCATGGCACCCAGCTCCACCGCGATCACCTTATTATCAGGAAGAGTTCCGCTGTTGTTCTGAGAACCGAAAACAGCATTACATCATCATCATCATCATCATCACACACCTCGGCGCACGTTCACTCCGGAAAACAGAGTGAATTTATTCAGCATGAAATCTTTAATGTACAGACGAGAACCTTCAGCTTTACCTTGTAGTGTTTGGCGAGCAGAGAGAGGGCGCTGTGCTGCCAGGGCGGGTAACTCTTCGCCACGTAAATGGTGCAGTGAGAAGGTTTCACGGGAGGCTTGTTGTCTCCTTTCTGTTTGGAAATAAATAAATTCGTGCGTCATTGTGCAGGTTGTTTATTTTACAGAAAAGTAAATAAGTAATAATTAAATATTTATATGAATCACATGTTAATTTTATTATAAGTACAGCTGTAGGATATCAGGGTGATGCTAGTTTCCTCCGCCGTATGTCTGGGTCCTGTTCACTCTTTCATCACGATGACCTCATCAATGTGAACATACACAACACGAGTGAAGCGTGGCTGTGTATCGTACCTGTGATGATTTCAGAATCTCTTCAGGGATATAAAGATATTCGGAGACGGAAGTTTATCAGCTGACAGGAAATGAGTTATTTAAGATTTTTAAGTGGAGATTCAGAGATTCGCAGCAGAGTGAACGTCCGGATTAAAAAGCGAGTTTTTATAACATCTCTGCATTAATAAGACCTGATTTATTTCAATAGAATTATTACTAGAAGCTCTAAAACCTTATTCTATAGAAATCTGAACAATTGTTTCATTTTAATTCATTTCTCTTCAAACCGTTTTTTGTGGTCGTCAAAATAAAAGTCCTGGTCGTGCCAACAGGATTTCAAAATAAAAGTCGCACTATGAGTGAATCATATCACCTGAGTGTTGGATACACACGTCTAAACCAGAATTAATGCTGAGGAGGAAAATAATTAGTGAATTCAGTCACTCAGTCAAAATTCTTATAAAATTTTGTCTAGAAATATTTGGAAGGTGGAAAAAAAGCAGATTAAAAATCACCTGAGAAAATTCTGCAGCAGTCACAGGAAATGTAATCACTCCGCGCGCGCACACACACACACACACACACACACACACACACACACTCACACACACTCACACACACCTTGTTCTTGGCAGGCTGCATGTAGGCTTTAAGGCGGAGTCTCAGATCATGAGCCGTCTCCATCAGGTACTGTGAAGATCGGATCAGAACCTCATCCACTGGACCGGCCACCGGCCACCGAGCCTTCATCAACGATTCACTCTGTAGGAAAGAAATAGAATATTATTTTTATAAGAAGTTTTAGTTTCAGATACAAAACAATACCGATTCCTTACACCCCGATTCACTACTGAATCAATACGAGCCGATTCATCACTGATTCAAAATGATTCATTTCTGATTTGGCAGCACGGTGAGATACCTCATGGGTGAAAAATGAAGATAAAGTGTATAATGTCTACAAGTCGATCTTTAGAGAAGTTAAAAGGAAGTTTGTCTCTCTACTGAAGAAGATGTAAAAAAGGACTCAATTTTAAAAACAGGGATGGACCCAAACAAAATCTCAAGAATTTCTAGATAAAAATCTGAATTACTGATGATACCACTGGTAAAGCGTGAGCGTGCGAAAGCGCAGTGTAGGACGCCCACCTTTCCGAGCAGGGACCAGGTGTACTCGCACAGGTGAGAGCAGATCGGAGCCAGCAGCAGCGTCTGATTCTCAATAAAGCGGAACACCAGATCTCTGTGCATTCCCTCGATGGCCAACTCGCGGTATTTATCCTTCGCTGCCTACAAATAAACAACAACGGCTTTAAAGAAATAAATAGATATAGTAACATTACTGAGAAAATCTTTTTGAATGTAAAATTCACTTTCTATTTTATAGAGTCTGAAATCTGTTCATAAATCTTTAAAATAAAATAATTAATACAAACGTGTACTAATGATAAAGGTGTGTGTGTGTGTGTGTGGGTGGGTTACTTGGAACTCGAAGAATCCAGTCTTCAGCGCGTCCTTGTACATCATCCTCTCGTAATGCTGCTCAGTTCGAACGATCCCCGAATTCATTTCACTGGAAACATGAAACCACCAAACATTCCCTCAGATACAGGAACGAGCCCCTAACAGACCCCCAGGAACCTTCAATAACCCGCCCGGGCGCAGGACGGTGCGGTGATGATTACCTGGAGAACACGCGGTCGTTGAAGGTGTGGGCGGGGCCGGTTCTCAGACCGTCCTGGGTGGAGATCATCTCTTTAACCCATTCCACCCAGGTGTAGAGACGCAGAATCCCAGCGTCTGCCATGGTCTCCACGAAGTTCGCGTCCTCCACGGTGTCTCCGGCATCAGCAAGAGCCAAGCGCATACCTGAGGGGACATGAGAGAGAGAGACTATTTATTAAAAAAACTTTATTTAAATATTTATCATATTAAACAGCCAGATTCATTAATGACACAAATTCTCTTCAGGAATTAAATTATTATTGTCAGGATTAATTAAAGACACACAGCACAGAGATAATGATGGAAGGCGTGGATGAAGTGACTGACCTGAATGTATATACAGATCACAAAGTGTGGGGGAGGAGTTTATTTAAATTACAGCAGAAACTCCCTCCCTCCCTTCCTCTCACTCCCTTCCTACCCCCCCCCCCACCCCCAGATATTAATCCGCTGGTCATGTTGTTATTTCTTTGTTCCAGAAACTCGTACAGTGGACACCGATATGGAAAAAGTTTTCTGAGACCTTAAGGATATTCTGTCTCAATTTGTGTGTGTGTGTGTGTGTGTGTGTGTGTGTGTGTGTTGATTCAAAATATAAACAATAATAACGATAAAAATATGATTCAGGTATTTTACAGATTCTGGAACACACGCAAGAAAAGCAGGCTCAGATTCCTCATGTCATATTTTCCATAAATAACACACACACACACACACACACACACACACACACACACACAAATGAGCACTCAGCAGACGTCTGTAGTTCTCTCCAGATCGCGCTCGCTCCTCTGGGAAAACGTTCTGTTCAGTCAGACACCAAAAACGTCAAAAACAAAACATCTTTTTTTTTCTTTTTCTTTTGGAGAAAACGCTTCCCTTCTGTCTCTCCGTCTCACAGGTCACATGAAAAAGAACAGATTTTCAATCTGAAAAGTAAACTGCTGACGCGCTTCACGACTTTCCGGAGGAGCAGAAAGAAAAACGAGGCCATGGTGAGGAAGAGTGACGTCACGGACGACTCGGAGTGCTTACCGTCTGCAGAGAACTTCTGGATGGCCTGACTGAGGGTGAGGAAGTTCCCCGTGGATTTGGACATCTGGAGAAAATTTCAATGAGTTTATTTTTATCTTTAAAGAACAACAACAGCTTTATTAACAAACTGCAAGGTGAGTACACGAGTACTTAAAACCAGAACCCATAAAAAATCTCTCCCCCCCTCCCCCTCCATCGTTCCTCTTCATCACCATCATCATCATCACCATCATCATCACCATCACTCCTCTTAAAAAAACCTTTTCTGTAACAACTTCACAGATTTCCAACCCTCACTGTCTCTGACATCACCATCACCCCTCGTATTCATCATTAGTTCCCTCGCTTGGACCCCGGGAATCGCTGCTTGCACCTATATTTAGGTTTATTTTCCGTATGTTAAAGTGAAAGAAAGAAAAAGAAAGAAAGGATAAACTCACCTTCTCCGAATTTAATAACAGGTGTCCGTTGGCGCGAACTGCGCGGGGCCACTTCCCACTGCAACGACAAACACTGTCGCTCAAAACCTTTACGTTTCAACCCTTTACTCTCCTCAGCTCCGTCTGGATGATTCAGACATGACTAATGATTCCGTACACACCTGTCGTCGGGCCACATGGCCACGTGGTTGTACAGGTAGTAGGTCAGGTGGTTCGGTACCAGGTCTTTCCCAGAGACACGTGCGTCCACAGGGTACCAGTACTCAAACTCCCTCCTCAGCCTCTGCAGATGCTCCTCGGGGATATCCGTGAGGGGTAAAGGAGCCGTTTTGAAGAAGATGAAGTCCCACACCTCTCGGGTCATCTGTTCGGCTCTGAGACACGGAAAAGAAAAGAGGCGTGTGTTTAACTCGGAGGAGCTTTATTCTGATCTGGAAAGAAACGCTGCCACCTGACGCTACCTGATTCCCAGAGGGGAGGGGCCCTGTCCGTTGAGGACCCCGCCCTGCAGTAAGTGAGCTACAGAGTAGTACGCCATGTAGATGGTGGAGTCCGAGAGAGATTCGATGAGCCACTGTTCGTCCCACGGCAAGCGCGTACCTGCGGGCAGAACGAGGAAATGAACACCTGTCAGGGAAACGTGCAGGTGAACCACCGAGAGGGGCGGAGCAGATCACATGATTCAACCCCACTGACAGCGCAGACCTGACCCACTGATACACTGAGATTTTTTATTTTTTTTACCCTAAAGTTTCGGATTGATAAGATTTACCCCGGCACTGTTTCACGCCCAGAGGAACGAGGAGAGACTTTACCTAAACCATACGTCCTGGAGCAGGCGTGTTCCTGAAGCCAAGCTAGAGTCGCCTCAAAGTTCTTCCTCGTTTCATCACAATACCTGCAACACACACACACACACACACGTGTATGAGAAAGTGTGTGTGAGAGAGAAATAAGTCCTGACAGAGTGAAGCACAACGTGTCCCATTTTCATTCTTTATTTAAATCAGGTTGATGTTTAAACTGAGTGACTGATTGATTGACAGATTGATTGATTGATTAAGAAAGAAGCGATTTTTTAAATGTCAGTCCGGTTAAAGGTTTTTGTTCGGTAAAGTGAACTCACGTCTCCAGAGAATCCAGAGCCGTTACAGCCTGCTGTTTCCACTCAGCGTCTCCGTAATCCAGGTACCTGTCACAGGTAGAACATCAAACATCATCACACGAGGAACCAGAGAGAACGGGGGATGGGGGGAGGGGGGGTGAGAGAGGAAGAGGGAGAGAGAGAGCATGAGAGTTAGAGACAGAGAGAGCGCGTGAGATCGCATTCAGACATAACGTGACTTCTGATCGTCTAGACAAAAGCAGAAGGAATTTCTCCGCCGTGTGAACACGAGAGTTTAACGTCACCGACACGGAACAGAATGAGTTTCACTAAATCATCATCGGTATGTAAACTGCACTCACCACTGATCACACAGCGCCACCACGCACTCGTCCGCCGAGCGAGAGATCACCTGCTTCTCAGGCTCCATGTAGATCAGAGCTTCACCCTGAGGAACATTCCGGAGAAAAGGGTTGATTCACCAGATAACTGCAATAAAAAAGCAAACAAGATACGAGAACAAAAACACCACGCGTGACATCGACGGCGTACATCCGCAGCACGCGCCGCCGTACAGCCGCGGAACACCACGAGAGGAAAGAAAAACGAAACCTTTTCCACCATCATCTTCTGAATCGGCTTCTTCACATCCTGAACCTTCTGCCCCTTAAAACCTTCCACCAACATCACCTGAAAAAAACAACACCACAGAGCTCTTCACCCTCTACGTTCCCGCGCATCCGTACGTCCCATGAATCCTAAAACGCCGCGCTCTCACCCCTTCATAGAAGCCTTTGAGGTAAACCATCTCTTTAGCCTCCGCCAGTTTCTCGCGGTCGTTCTGGCTTTGGATCTTCAGTTCGTCACACACCAGAGGAGCCGAGAGGTTTCCGTAGCCCGGGATCTCGATGATGGGAATCTGGAAAGCCAAAACACCACATGATCATCATCATCATCATCATCATCACGGCTCAGGACCAAACGCCGCGTTTCTGAGTCTGTTTCAAATCAATCTCTGATCAATAAAAACTTCTCCATTTTAAAGCGAAATATAAAAAAGGTTAAAGTTATTTCCACTTTGCGCCTCGCGCCCCGCACCATTCAGCCAGGACGGCCTTTTAGCTTTGCAATGAAGACCCGCCCACTTTTACGATGACCCTTTCCCTGTCGCCAACATCAAGCGATGGCGAGGATTGGAGGCCTGTTCCTCACATCAGGTCGATATAGTTACACTTGAAGCGATTCTTAAAAATAAAAATAAATGTTTTAAATCAAATAATTTCATTTCAGAAGTTTGTAACTTTTCCAGGAATAAGTCGAGACTGAACCGACGACCCGACTGGAAGGGGTTCGCTTTTATCCCAGCATAGTGTCCCAGCATTCCTTTCTGTCGTGGTTCTGCTACCAACGGTATATGATCTGATATCCTAGTAGCAGATTAACCAATCAGAGCGCACGATTGCTCATATCCAGTGGGTACAGGGAATAAATTACAGATGTCCTACATTATTATTTTTAGGGGCGGTACGGTGATGTAGTGGTGAACATGTCCACCTCACAGCAAGAAGGTTGTGGGCTCGAGTCCCGGGTTCGGTGAAGGGGTTTCTGTGTGGAGTTTCATTTCGGTTTCGGTAAATAAAGGAATAAATGAATGAAAACACTGTCAGTCTCATGTAAAGGGACGCTGCAGTCCACCTTGTTGCTGTGAAAGCGTAGACGCGTACAGACGTACAGTGACGTAACGGCGTGACTCTCTATTCCATACAAAAGCAACCGGTTCTTAGAAGATTCGCAATTTTGAACTGGTACCATTCCAGAACCAGTACCCAGTTCACACCGGTAGAGAAATCCAGTATCGGATAGTTCACACTCGGGCTGCGTGATGGCGCTTACCGGTTCAAAAGGGAGGACCATGTGATCTTCAATCCCGTACTTCTCTCTCAGAGCCTGGAGAGAAAACAAACAGCGGTTCGGTATCGAGTCTCGTCCTCCAGCACAGCGTTCGTCTCTCAATCAATCACAATCAACATAAAAAGCAATCCATCAATCAATCACCGCTTTCTTTTTGATGTCTCTCAGTGCAGCGATGTCGTCAGGGGCGTCCGACGGCACGCTGGTCACTACGCCGGTTCCTACGGACAGAAAAGCAAGACGTCACAACGTCACACTCACCGTGCCAAACCCAAAAGTACGTTCTTGTTGGCTTGTAAGTCATAATTATACACCGCGAGATGCTGCGAAGTGTCACACACTCAAGTTTCAAGATTTCATCTATTCTTTTTCGCCGTCTTTCGTCTTCTACCCTGTCTGTAGCTCCGTTGCGGCGGTCGCGACAGAGGTCAGAGCCCGGACTCATGCTTTGCTAAATGAAAGTAGAACCGCTGATAAAATCAATGAAACTGTAAAAAAAAAAGTACGGCGTGTAAGATTTAGCGCCAACAAGCGACATTTATTGGTGAGGATCCAGACTGCAACCCTCTGAACCTGTATTTCTGTCGAAACCTGTACGGTTCTGGGCTACTACAGGAACATGGTGGTGCCAAACCGCGGCCTCCATAAGAGGGGACTCTACCCCCACGATCCCCAATCCCCCACCCTTGTTCCCGGTGAGCGGTGAGACAGCGAGTACCTTTATCCTCCTTGATGGTGAGCATGGGCAGGGCGTAGATGGTCTTATATGAGGTGAGAGGAGCGTTCAGGGCACAGCCGAGAAAGTCCTGCCGAGGAAACACAGCGCAGGACGTATTAGTAAGAGAGTAAACATCAACACAGCGTTTAATATTTTATTCAAATCTTTCACAGGACGAGAATTTGATCATCATCAGGGTTCATATCGCGTACACAAAACACACAGATCACGTACGTCTGTGGCAGATCGCTGACTCTAAACGTAAACGATTCTCGGCGTGGAATCGACTCCCGAGCTTCAGTGAATCGACTCCTCTGATGAAAAGAACGCAGGACGGCGACTTGATGACCTCACGCACGAGTTTTAAAGTGTTAAATAAATCTACTGTGTGTGCAGAGAAAAGTAATCAACGATATATTTATTAGCGCCTGTTTTATTACGTCAGGGTGTTTAAAACACTTCAACTTCTTACAATTAAATCACAAAATCAACATTAGGAGCGAAAATCCTCCATCTTTTGAATCGTATCTATGATCTGAGGCTCCGAGCGCTAAATGATTCTGACGATATTATCGGATGATACGAGATATTTACCGATAAATCAGTATCGTGGTTTCGGAGAGCTGATGAATGAGAACGCTGAGACGGGAAGACGGATCCTTTCATCATGTTATGAGTGTTACTGCGTGACCTATCCACCCGAGGGCACACTGCTAACCAAAATCTAAATCACACAGACGGACAGAAGCGTGTGTGAGTGTGTGTGTGTGTGTGTGTGTACCTGGCCGATAAGTTGCGTGACTACAGGTACGACTCCGTTCTCCTTGGTGAATCCCTGGAAGGACATGTTCCTGGCGGCTCTCTGTGTGCTGACGAACACGTCTCCACTCGCCGTCTCAAACGCCACGTACTTCATGTCAGGTCTGATCCAGCAGTTCGTCTGACCAAACATGGTCTCCGGCCTCAGCGTGGCGGCCACCAGGAACACCTTCTTCCCTTTCAGAGTGCTGAAGTAGAAAAGAAATGATGATGAAGGTTAAATGATATCAGAGTTGGACGATATGATGTAAAAATTATATCGCGATACTTTCATGATAGGATCATATTTACAATTCCATAATCACGAAAATAATGTTCAGAGCATATGGGGCGCTGACATGCGCTTACGCACACCTGCAGCCAGTTCATGCCCGTTGTCATGGACACCTGTCATCAGTTCACACCGCCGCCGCCCAATACACTCGTTCCTGATCTCAGGTGCTGCGTTTGTGCTCTGTGCCTTCATTTCTCTCCTCAGGCGCGTCGCCCGTATTTGCTTTGTGTTTGTCTGCGGCGTTTTCTTCTTGTTTTCTGATTTTTTTTTGTTGCTTATTCAAGTTTTGGAGTAAATAAAACCTGCTTATTCCATCCCTGTCCTGGAGTCCACCTGCTCCTCCATCTCGCCGGCCGTAAGATCGGAATATAACACGTAATAATTAGGAAAGGAGGTTCGCGGTGGTATTCTCTCTTCACTGATTTATTCATGAGAGTAAAAACGCCGCACATGAAATATTTCATTTCTGGAGGAAATTTCGGATCCATCACGATACTCACCATGTTGAATGTTCTTATTGTGATACAATGATTTATCGATACATCACCCAGCCCTATAGAACATGAACCAGAGAGTGTTTAAACGGGGCGTTTACTTTCCTTCTTGTGTTTGATTACATTCGGAAGGTGTTCTCAGTACCTCAGTTTCGCCGGATACGGTTCCAGCATCTGCATTTTAATAAGCGTGTACTCCTGAGGTCCGACTCCCTGCATAACAAGAACAAAAAACATGAACCCCCGAAACGAGACGTGATTTTTAATATTAATGATCTCACGAGAAATCAGTGTAAAGTAACGCACTTCCCCTGTCTGTCTGTCGTGGTCCATACACGGCTGTCCGTCCTTCGGAGAGTAAATTGTGTATCTGTAAAACCAGAAAACACATTTATTTAATTATTTATTCACTCATTTATTATTACAGCCTTTAGAGCAGGATAAGGAGACGCACCTCTTCCCAAACTTGATCTTCCTCCTGTCTCTCAGAGTGAGGAACTGCCACCGCACAAACGAGTCGTAGAAAGGGTTAACGTCGGTGGTGATGAAGGAGCGACGCCAGTCCACCTAAAACACAAGGCCACACCCACGAGCACATTTTAAGCACACGATTTTTACTGAAGATGAAAAATCGAAGAAGAAAATGTCCTGATAATAAACACCGCCGTGGATGATGCGCGAGAATAAAGACACAGCGCTGCTTCAAAAACAAATCTTAAAAAATTATTTCATAAGTGTTTTTATTTAAAAAATCATCTGAATTTAAAGCATTTAGTAATCAGTAAAATCATTATAATAAATTATTGTAAAGGGGCGGAGCCAGCGCTGTGTAAATAAATGAAATATTAGGGAAGAGGATAAATGAGACAGAAATTTGGTTTATGAAAATTACGAGACGTGAATCGAGTTCGTACTTGAATCTGTTCAACACAAGATTTCATCAAGTCTGCGCTGTAATCCATTTCTATCTCCTTCTAGTTTTCAATCTCAAACAATAATTTACAAAATTAAATTCACGACATATCAACATGAATTTGTTCTGACCGTGCGCCGTCCTGCGTATCGTCACGAATCACAAATAAGGGAGTCCCAGTCAAAGTCCATCTAGCTATTTATTTATTTGTTTGTTTATTTATTTATTTAACGGTTGGTTTGTTTGTTTGTTTTTAAAAATCTCCATTTGTACCTTCACCCCCATACTTTTCAGATCTTTCACTGCCAGCGGAGGAAAATAACCCAGCCAGTGATCAGCGTTCGAAAACTTCACGATCTCCTCGTCCGTCAGACCCAAAGACTTCATGATGTCCCACTGGAACTTGGAGGATCCGGCTTTCGCAGCAGCTTTACTCTGAGAACGCACACGAGAAGGCGAGTTATTAATAATAATCATAACAATAACAACAACAACATTAAATAATAATACAACAATAATAATAATCATCACCATTTTAATACATTTTTACATAAAAACAATTATGGTTTTAATATAATAATATTAATATAATATAAATAATAATATAAATATTTTAATAAAGCAAATATTTTAACTATAAATAAAATATAATCACAAATATAATTTATAATATACCCTAATTAGAGTAATAATAAAAAAAATAAAAAACTGCAAATTTCGCTGACACCCTGGATACTAAAATTTATTTCTGATATTAAAAAAATTACAACTTACAAAACAATTAACTAACCATATATATATATATATATATATATATATATATATATATATATATAAATACACACACACACACACACTAGAATTCTAGAATCAGTTTGTATTTACTTTTTAAACGATTTACATAAAAACATTTATAAAACGTTTTGTATATAATTAAACCTGTGATGATTAAATCTGACGTCACCCAACCGTACTTCTAATTTAATATCCAATAAAACATTTTAATAAAATTATTTTATTGAAAAATGATTTTTGTTGTTTGATGCTGTTCCTGTGATTTTATTTTTAGAATTTGGTAGAATTTTATTAAAGTACGAATAATAATCCAGTAAAACACTTCTCGCTTGTACAGAACTGAATTTATTTTAGAATTAAATTAAGGTCAAACTCAGTGGAATTTCTACCTTCTTCCCCTTTGCCTTGTCTTTGATGATGACCTCGACGGCGCTCTTCGGCTGCTCTTCCGCTTCCTCTTCGTCTTCGTCGGGAAACTGCGGCGGGTTTCCATACAGCTCCATCTCTCGCTTTAACTTATCCGCACAGGCCTACGGAGATACAGAGACACACAACTACTCCGTCTACATGGAACGCAGTGCAGGGAGACGGCGAAGGGGGGGGGGTAGGGGGGGGGGGCACCCATGCGTTTCATTTACTAATAAACATCGAAAGGTGCTTTTTAACCATTTATAGCTGTTTAATGCCCACACGACGAGTGACTTCCTGTTCTCGTGTACGTTATAGCAGCTATAAACACTTCTTCCCTCTGTCTCAATACTCTCTCTTTTTTACATTTATTACAAAAAAACATAAGACTGTTACTTCCTTATTATAAAACCCACTGACATTGGAGACTCCTTCTCCTCACAGATCAAAGATTCCACGTTCTACACTATTAATCTGCTGCTATAGAAACGAGCACATTAATAGTCACTGTTATAGAAAATTCACCAACACCATCAGCTTCAAGAGCTCAACCATGCAGTAAATACCCAGATGTCCAGTACACACCTACAGCTCTGTCCAGGTACGGAGCACAGCAGTGGTGTTCATACAGCTTTACTCACTTTAATGGGCATCCCGGTACAGTGGAGTCCGAAAGGGAAGAGGCAGCGGCGTCCTTTTAAACGCTGAAACCCCACTGCGAACTACACCAGAAATTCAACAATCAGCACATACAGCCGTTATTATATCACACACACACACACATATATATATATATATATATATATATATATAGCATGACCTGTATATCAAACAACATACGTGTAAATAATATAATATATAATAAGCACATAAACTCTCAGAGACGATTCTTAAATATCAGATATGATTTATAACGACACACACACCCACCTCACACTTGGACAGACAGAACGTGTGACCGAGGTGCAGTTTCCCGTTCATGTACGGATAAGGAAACGTAACAAAGTACTTGTCCTTACTGTAAAAAAAAAAACAAAAAAAACGGGAGGGGGGGGAGAACATTAGAAAACTAGAAACCCCAAACTACATGCACCCCGACCATCACACCCATAGGATGCATTCCCCTGTGTTTACTAAGGATTTCCACTAGATATTTGGGGGCGTGGCTGTGAGGATTTTGGGGCGTGGATTTGGGAATTAGGAACATGACTGGAGATTTGGGGGCATATCTACTGTGATTTGGGGGCGTGGGCGTGTATCTGTGGGGATTTTTGTTCATTTAGCTAAAAAAAAATGTGCGTGAGGAGGTCAGGCAGCAATTTGGGGATGTGGAGGGGGTCTGGGGTTCAGAGGGTGTTCAGTGCTCAGGGTGGAGGTCAGGACTCTGTACAGGGTTTGTGTACCGTGATACCGGATCAGTGTTCAGGTCGCTCAGTTTCAGTGAAAGAGAAGCCACACTGCTCCAGACTATAAAGATATTCTACACTTCCAACTTTTCCCATCAGTTCATAGTTTATATTCTCACATCAGACATGAAGTCTCGACACACTCACGTTTCCGTCTCCACTGCTGGCGCGTCGATCTCGAAGGCTTTGTCCTCGTCCCATTTCTTCTGGATCTCGATCTCAATCTTCCTCAGGAAGTCGAGTTTTGCGGTTCCTTTTCGCTCCTAATGAAAACAAGCACATTTTTGATTTCTATTGATTCCCTGGTGGCTCTTTACACACTCAAAGAGGGATGTTACCACTGACACCCTACGGGGGGGACGGTCCTGCCATGTCTACAACCTACACACTCTGTGATGATGTCACCCCACACTGGGACAACCCACCCCGAGAGACTTAGAGACATCGTCACCGAGTGTGAAGAACCTCGTGACAGAGAGGACCATCAAGTCTGGTGCCCGGAAGAGCCTCTCTATTCCATTACTGCCCCCTCCGTGACATCATCACTGCGCCTACCCACTCTGTCGCAGAGAGGGGCGTGTCAACCCCGGGATACCCCCCGCTCCTAGTGTGCGCTTCACTTTCCTCAAACTATGTTTCCTTCTCTCTTTCTCTATCCATCTCTCCTCACTTCTTGTAATCTTTCAGTGTTATTCATGTTTTCCTCTTGCACCTTCTCACATCCTACAAGTTCTTTTATTTTCTCCTTCTGCTTCTCTATAAATTTCTTTGAAGGCTGTCCCAATTATCTTATTTGTTTACTGAGGAGTGAGGATCTTCTACAGAGATCTTCAAAAAGGCAGTGTACGCCAGTGCATGAATAAACGCCCCTTATATGACCTCAGACACTTTGACGCAGCAGGTCATCTGTGCCACTGCATCACTCCACATGCTTCAGCAAAAACAACGTCTCGTTTCTCGCTTATCGTTCATTTTCTGAAGCGTTTGATCCTAATTCGAGTCGCGTGGAGGCTGCCGCCCATCTCAGCCGGCTCTGGGCGAGGGCGGGGTACACCCTGGACAGCTCGCCAGACCATCGCGGTTCCTTGATTCCACACTCCTCATGTTGTTTCCTCGTGTCTCTTCGTGCTTCCTCAGTGGGACGGACTAAGGGACTAAGAGACAGAGAGACACGGAGTCTGGCCCTGGTACAGCATTACTCTGTGGTCCAGTTGATGGGACATCCATCCATCCATCCAGAAGAAGAAGGAGCAGCAGTGGTGGGACACCCCGGGGTGGGTGCACCGTGTGGTAAACAGAGACAGCTGTTTATTCAGTTGGTGATGACGTCTCAGAGACATGTGGCGACAAAGAGAGAGTGAGACCCAGGGACAGAGAGACACATCCGGCCCCTGAAGAGCATCACGTGGTTTCTCCGGTAACATGGACCATCCAGGAGTTAAAGTATCATTATAACCACGCTGTCATGGATGTCCCTGACCTGGACTGAGTCCCAAACCCCTGCTCTTTAAACATTAACACGCACCACTCAGTGCGGAAGGACTTCACTGTGTGCACTTAGGAGCAGGTTTCCTACTGACGTGCTAATTATTAGCTTAGCATCGACCTGTCTGCTAACTAACCGCCCTACTCTTAACCCATACCGGTACAAGCACCACGTGATAAACATGTGATAAACATTCTTCCACAACATCAAACAGAAGCATCAGAGAAGAAGATTACCGTCATCCCTCTGCAATCTGAAAAAAAACTTAAAGGCAACACGCCGCCGGAAACTCGGCACTTTTCTGACGACACGCTCTACTCTGCATCTACTTCCGCCCTAACGTCATCCCAAGAAGCCAATCAAAAGCCTCGGCCAGGTACGGCTGATCTCCATATCACTCCCCCCGACAGGACTGGGTGTGTTTATGGAATGTAGATCACATGTTCCGCCAGCTTCTGTTCAGCGAATCAGATCATTCAGATGCTTCTTTAGACTTTAAAGCGAATGTTCTCTATTGTGGCAGCTGCAGTTTTTTAGACTTGGATCTATTCAAATAACTAGAAGCTTCAGGGTGGACACACCTCCATCCACCATGGCAGCTCATTTCCCTCCTCATTTTCATGTCTGCTTCGTTCACCAATCTTCCTCAGTGCTTTCTGGTGATGTAACACTGCTGAGAGATCTTCAGGACATGTTTACTGTCATTTCTGTGGAAATGCTGTAGCCTTTATTTGAATGCAATTTTATTTTTATTTTTTTAATCCCAGATCCTGAACCTAACCCAGATCACCACCAGAATCTAATGGAGTATTACTTGGTCCCCCCAAAAAAAACTCCACCACTCCAAAATGTTCACCAAAATTTGTTCATAAATTTTTGCATAAAGTTGCTAAAAAAAAACAAAAAACAAAAAAACCCCAAAACAGACCAATGCTGACAAAGAATATAACCTCCTTGGTTATAAGATAATAAGAAACATGTGGAAAAGGCAAGCTTTGGTCATTACATCACTACTTAAAAGGAATTAAACCAAAACTTAATAAAAGCTAAGGAATAGTTTAAGTGTGTTTTTATTAAATCACAGTTTCATTAACCTTTTTTTAAAATAAAGAAATAAAAAACAGCAATAACTCTGCACACGGGGGGAGACATTATAATGTGAAAAGTAGGGTAAAGTCACGTGATCACGTAACGAATTTGCATATGAATACATGGTGTGGTATTTTTTTTTTTATGTATGTAAACAGAAGTGCATATGATTTGTATTTGTGTCTAGTTTTATTTTATTCAGAAGTTGAGTAGTTTATGTCTGATTTGAGTTTAATAGCTGTATAATGTTATTATTGCCGTTATCTTGATTTGTACAAACTGAGGGATTCTGAGGGATTCTATCCTATTCTCGTGATTTCGTGCTTTCTCTCAAGAGTGAACCAGCAGCCTTTTCAAACGGCCCGATGCAAGCCATCAAACAGATTTTAGCAGATCGCAACTTCGAAACCGTCAGTAAACGTGCACGAGGCTAAAAAGCTGTTCCAAATCGCCCCTAAGTGTGAGTGTGAGTGTAAATTGGGGTGTGTGTGTGTGTGTGTGTGTGTGTGTGTTGGCCCTGTGATGGACTGGCGAGCTGTTCAGGGTGTACCCCGCCTTCCCCCAGTGACGGCTGAGATAGGCTCCAGCCTCCCCGCGACCCTACGATTAAGCGATTCGGAAAATTAGTGAGTGAGTTCTACCTTCTAGACATAAATAAGCAAATAAACAAATCAATCAATCCATCAAACATTTTAAAAACAAAGATATTTCAGAAACTTTGGTACATGGACCCCTAAAAATGGCCGCACGGTTCAGGAGCCCGGATGCTGCATTCTGATTGGCTGGTAGCGCGTGTCACCCGGAAGTTACCGGAACAGTCGGGTTGTGTCAGCACTAGCACTCCCTAAGATGGCGGGGGTGTTTGAGGTGGAGGTTGACGGCGTAGAACACGACCACGGACACGGGCACGACGGAGGCGCTCAGGTAACCACAGCTCGGCGGTTTTCTTCTTCGTTTTCTCGGAATGAGGCACGAAATGTGTCGCGAGCTGCGAGTTCCTGGAGAAACCGAGCTAACGGAGCTAAATGCTAACAGCTCTGATTGGTGATTCGACAGGCGAGAGTGAGGCTGTGTCTCAAATCACCCGGTTAGAAAGGCAGCGCACTAGAATGCGGAAGCCCTTTTCTCCTCACAGTATGTGTAGGGCACTGAGGTAGGCGTCGAGGACAGGTTTGGGATTTGTCCTGGATGTGAATTGGTGTTCAGCCAGATGGCTCCCTGTGATTAGCTCTCAGACTGAAGTATTTATTTCACATATTAAACTTAACGAATAAACATTTACTTTTAACACACGTTATCATATTAACACGCTGATCTTAGAGATAAAGCAACATTAGACCAACAAGCAGCATGTTCCTGATCTCTTGGATGTGATTTGATGGGGTAGAGGTGTGATGATGTGAAGAGAATATCGATATTGTGATAAATTCCATCACGATACTGTTTATTATTAATATTGGGGATATTTGTTGGGTATTTGCTGTTAAAATCAATTTACAAACTGGTTGGAAAAAAAGCTTTTTCATGATAAAATGCTCCATTTAATCTTTAACATGTAGAAATAGTTTTTTGTGTAAATGTAGTTTATTTTAGTAATGGGCAAGATTTGTATTATAGTTAAAATTTTATTGTGTGTAAATTTATATTTTTGATCCTTTTGAGAATTTTGATATGTTTGTTGTGTCGCTCTCTCTTATTGTGATGTTTCTATTGAATTTGAACAAACCACAAGCCTTCTGGAAAAAACTTGTCTGACCGTAACGCACAGCGCCACATTTGGCGAAAACTAAACGTAGCGTATCAGCGAAAATACCTCCCACCTACCTTGAAGCACGGTGGTGGAGGAGGTGAGGATTTGTGCTTGTTTTGCATCCACACGGCCTGGACATCTTGCAGTCATCAGGTTCAGTGTGAGGCATCTGTGTGGTAGCAAAAGCAAAACACCATATAGCCTACAGTAGAATGGTTGAAAAAGAAGGTTTATGGTCTAGGAGCAATTTGGAACAGCCAACTAGCCTAATGTGCATGTCTTTCGACTGTGGGAGGAAACCGCAGTACCTGTAGAAAACCCAAGGAGGAACCGCAAGAGCGTACAAACTCCACACAGAAACGTATTTGCTAAGCTTCCCTCTACACTTCTGTGCTGGTCCAGACCGCATGAAACTGTAAAATCTGAGCTCAGAGTCATCAGTAGGGTTCAAGATATTAACAAAATGATGGATGAGTTTAAAAGTAAAGGTCATGTGATGATCCAGGTAATGTCACGAACCAAAAACCAATCAGAAATAAAATGCAGAATGCAAATTAAAATGAATCAGAGCTATAAAGGGTGAATTAATGTTTGTGTTATTTTTATTCATCGAGCTTTTATGTAACAGGAAAGATAAAATAAAGGTTTATACTGACACACGACCAAAATATTAAACATTCCAAAGTAGAATTGTAAAATCTCTCTTTTATTTCTTGACCAGAATGTCATTTCCTCCTGCAGGTCGACCTCTCGCACCTTTCACCAGAAGAGAAGTGGAGGTTTGTCTCTTCTTTTTCTTTCAAGGTTCAACTTTTGATTAAATGTAGAAAATTTTAAATAGATCTTTAACTTTAGCGTACTATGGGTCATGTCTCGGAGACTTTTACCCAATCACGTCATCGCAAACATCAATAATGTTAATTACAGTCATGTGGTTTTTGCTTCTGAGTTGAAAGATTATTCTTGTCGGTTTGATGTGAACTTATTAATAAAAATAAAACGAGATTTAAAGATGGTACGGCAGGTTTCATTGCTGAACCTCCTGATCCTCTTAGGGTCGCGGGGAGGCTCGGCTGACTCTGGGTGAAGGCGGGAAACCCCCTGAACAGTTCGCCAGTCCACCTCTTAGCCGACACACACAGCTAGGGGCGATTTGGAACAGCCAATTAGCCCAGTGTGCATGTTTTTGGACTGTGGGAGGAAACCGGAGTACCATGGGGAAACCCACACAACCACAGGAACATGCAAGCTCCACACAGAAACTCTGCACTCGCTGAACCTGGGATTTGAACCCAGGTCCTTCTTGCTGTGAGGTAGACGTGTAGCCACTACGCCACCGTGCAGCGAATGATTTCTAAATATATAGTTATAATATTTGTGAGAACAGATTTACTGCTTCCTAATAAAAAAATCTCCTGATTTATTTAAAACTTTACCTTTAGGTTGGATTATTATTATTATTATTATTACTGTTTATAAGATCCTGATGTTTCTGCCTCGCCTGCAGACGCACTCGAAGATGATAAACTCCTGCAGGTGTGTTTACAGGTGTAGATGTTGAGGTACGGCATGCCTGTAGCAGTGAAGATTAACCTGGTCTTGGTGTAATATGGTACGGCACCATTCCTGGCGTCAGAGCCTGCGATGAGGCCTCGTGTTTTTAACTGGAATGTAGTTCAGTAACGAGGAAGCCGGCTTTTGTTTTGTTTTGTAGTAAAGGAACAGAACGTCGGGTTTTAAACGTCTCCTTTTTTGTTTGTGTGACAGACTGGAACATGCGAGAATGCACGCCAAACACAAAGGGCACGAAGCCATGCACGCCGAGATGGTGCTCATCCTCATCGTCACTCTCGTCGTCGCTCAGCTCGTCCTGGTGCAGTGGAAACAGCGGCACGCCAAATCCTACAACGTGAGTACGCTCCGGGCATGCCTGCTTTAAAAGGAAAAAACCACTGGTAACGTGAGGACTGGTCACTCTTTCACCGCGGGTCATTGTAGAGGTCCAGTCACGTTCGTCTGTGAGCTCGTGGATGCAGATAAAACGCCTGGAAGCACGTGTTAGAATTCACTCCCGGTTCATTTAGAATTATTTTCTGTAATTTTGGGGAATGTTATTTATTTATTTTTTTGATAAATATGTTTGAAGTGTTTTGTATTTCAGGTATAATATTCACTGATATTTAATTTCCGTCTCGATTAATCAACTTGTTCTGATTCTGATAATGTTTTCTGAAATGTGTTCCTGCACATGGATGAGTAATTCATTCATTCATTCATCTTCTGAACCGCTTAATCCTAATTAGGGTCGCGGGGAGGCTGGCGCCCATCTCAGCCGACTCTGGGCGAGGGCGGGGTACACCCTGGACAGCTCGTCAGGCCATCGCAGGGCTGGATGAGTAATTGAATTGTTTATAATGCATGTTTTTATAAAGTGATTTTAAGAATGTTTAATAATTCTATAGAGAATAGAAATGGCTGCGCTGCATTCTGTGCTTTGCCACTAGGTGGCGATGCTGTGTTTGTGAACTTGCGTCTCTCTGATGGATCTCTTTAACATGAAGTCATTCCAAGATGTTGTGTAACTTCTATTCCTAAAATAGAAC
>JAQMYF010000026.1:704761-716631 GCA_030014195.1 Neosilurus mollespiculum
AATAATAAAGAATCAGTATTATTGGATAATAGGATAGTAATAATAATCAGTATTATTGGATAATAGGATAGTAATAAGAATCAGTATTATTGGATAATAGGATAGTAATAAGAATCAGTATTATTGGATAATAGGATAGTAATAATAACATGAGGAGGAAGAGGGCGGACGAGCTAAAAGTCCAGGGATAATAAATGTGTTTTAGGGATGATAGACAGATACAGTGTTGGTCCACGCCCACAGCGCTGGTTCAGATACCAGACGGGAGTCTGAAAACATTGACACGCAGTGAGTCACATGATTAAAACAGGCAGCAGTTACACCTCACGTTTACAGCGTTACACAGACGCCGTTATCCAGAACCACTTACATCAGAGCTGTAAGGTCTTTATCAGTGAAGATGTTCTGAGATAGGCACTTAATCACTTCCCCGCCTGCACTGTAATGATGTTTCCACACACACACACACACACACACACACACACACACACACACATGTCCATAACTTTTATATGTTATTGATACGTGAGTATTGAAGGTAGTACATGTGGAGACAGTTTGATCTTTGCACCCATCGATTAAAGCTGCTGTAGAAACGTATTTAGTGACGGTTCCTGACGGAGGTAGCTGCGAGTGTGAGTTCCTCGTACACTTGTTTGTTCTGAGATTTCAGTCTTTGAAAACTGTTCAACACAACAAAATTTCAAAAAGTCTAGAATTTCAGACACCCATTACGTCTTTATATTTATATTTCTGGTGGCACGGCTCCTTCAACACCACCATTTTATCCTGGTTGTAAAAAGTCCTGTAACGTCAGGTCAGATATTTCATTCTCGTATCTCGGCCGAGAGGTAAAGCAGACCGGTTAAATAAATCCCGCATCCTGAAATGGACCTTGGTGAACATATAAATGTTTAATAAACAATCATCTAGAGGGAGTTCCCAGTTTAACATCGTACCTGTGGACTACCACAACAATTCGATGAAGTTCCTGAGAGTCTCTTCACATGTCTACATGTTTACTCAATGATGCTGTAATGCAGGGTGACATGAAAAAAGAATGGCTACAGCACGCCAAAAAAAATGAAGAAGTAACTTTTCACTTCCTGTTCATCACATGGTGATTAGTACCGGGTTTCCAGGCAGTAGAACTTATAAAAAAAATATTTTTTCAGGAAAGAACATGAGGAAATAAGAGTGTTACGCTTCTGAGCCTCAGACAGTTCTTTACTCTGAAGATACGTATTATTGTATCATTTATTTAAGATACGTGTTCATGTACAGGGAAAACGCAAAGACAATTAATCAGTAATGGTACGGCAATAGATGGTCTATCATGCAGTAAGTTATCGACTTTAAAACTGGATTTTGTATAAATTGAAGGCCAAAGTTTTTTTTTTTATTTTATCACAAAGTAAAGTTTTCAGTGATTTTCTGATTTAATTCCCCAGAAAAATCTAAACAATCCACACAGCGAGCTCGTTAAATCTGTGGAACGATACCGAAATTAGCGAGAAAGTCGAAGCGTCTGTCATAACTGTCGCCTCGTGTTAGCCCCTCCCACTTCTCAAACCCCTCCCACTTCTCAAACCCCTCCCACTTCTCAAACTCCAACCCTTATTTAACTCAATCCGAGTGATGGGTAGAAACGGGAATCGTGTGCATGACTACGACCAAAAAGATGCTAACGAAGCATTTTACTGCTAACAAGCTGGTGCTGTTGAACCTGACACGCCTCTGGGGGCGGAGCATATGCATTCTAGGGATTCTGAGTTAACTGAACGATCATGAAGCTTTGAACAAATATGAAGTATCAGAAGAGTGACGATTGAAATTAAAAAGAGAAAGTCTTAAACATCACTGGATTTTTTTTTAACCTGTTATTTGCATATTTCTTTCTCACCAGCTGATCGGTATGTAATGTGATATCTTTGGAATTTTTGGATGCTCATGTCTCGAGCGCGGCTGCGTTCTTTCCTTGACTTTTTTCCTCCTAGATTCCACGAGTTCTGCATAAGAGGGTGGTGCATTGTGGGTAAGAAACAGACATGCCCATACTGCAAAGAAAAGGTGGACTTGAAAAGGATGTTCAGTAATCCGTATCCTTTTAGTGTGTGTGTGTGTGTGTGTGTGTGTGCGTGCGCGCGCGCGTGGGGGGGGTTAATCATTCTGTACATTATACAATATGATGTGCCTACATTCAGCTGATTAAAATATTCAGTATTATAAAATCACAACAATTAAGAATAATTCAGGACTCAGTGGTCATGTGACTCGGACTCAACAAATAAAACCTGTGTGTTCCAAATTTAACGATGGATAATTAACTGTTAGATTAACAAAATCTTTTCTTCCCCAAAACTTTCCTCCTGAAACCTCATCTGAAAACCTGCACAGAAATGACGTTATGGCGTCTCACATATTCACCATCAGGAAAACTATTCCGAATGATTTCATAATATACTACAATCTACTCGGGATTCTTTATGACCCTAAAACCCAAAACATCTTTGCAAGGGTTCGTTTATTTATTCATTTACGCTGATTTATGTCTGTCTGAAAAATGCAGATATATATTTATATATTTATACACATAAAAAAGGAATTTATCCCAAGCATAGTATAAACCCTACAAATCTGGCATCTCTTAAGGGGGTGGGGCTTAATAGGCACAGCTATCTTTAGCTTTATTTCTTTCTTTCTTTATGTTTTTATTTGAGTAAAGTATTCTGTTTTGGTGCAGAGGTGTTAGCACCACCCCTTATGATTGAATGACTAGTATTTTAGGGGTTTTGTTTGTTTTTTTTTTGTTTTTTTTAACTTGCGTATCCTCCCTTTATTCGAAATAAAAGGAAGTTAATATTTTAAAGCAGGATTAATTATATTTAAATAATTAAATCTCATGTGATATAAAGACATCGGAATCAGACCACATTCACTAATTCAGATTTTAGACCCAACTACATTTTTTTTTATTTTATTTTCGTTTCATTTTTTCTATTAGTTTTGTTATTATTATTATTATTAAATTGATGTCATGTCACTTTCTGACCCACTTTCAGTTTGAGGAAAAATAAAAAAAAATCCAGCCCCTTAGTCATGTCACCCCCCACACACACACACACACACACACACACACACACACACACACACACCCCCCCCACATCATACGGTTTACAGGAAAAATCTCACCGTTGAGTTTAAAGTTCGGTTTGTGGAATTCGAGGGAGAAACTCCGAGTCATTGATTCATTACTCACATGGCCCGACCTTAAAATACACAACTTACATCAGTGTGTGTTTTACATCAGTGTGTGTTTTACATCAGTGTGTGTTTTACATCAGTGTGTGTTTCACATCAGTGTGTGTGTGTGTGTGTGTGAGTGTGTGTGTTTTATCAGGTGGTGTTTCACTCTCAGGTGTTTTATGAATAACTAAAAGTTAAAATTTTCAACTGAAATCATTTACACTGAACTAAAACACAATTCACTTAGACACACACACACACACACACACACACACACACTGGATAAATACTCAAACTGGCCACTTTAATAGGAACACCTGTGCTCTTCTCCTCTCTGCCGGTGGGCTCTTCACACCTGAAAGTTCACATCCGATATCAGAATAAAGGAAACATCACTTGACGCGTCTGGTTCCACTTTCTGACCAAAACGAAAGCGGTTCTTGAACCCATTTCTTTTAGGATCCATTGAAACTTGGTGCCAGCTAACGAACGAACCCACGTTTCCCCCCCCGGTATTGAGAGAAGCCGCTGAAATCAAGAATCCGTCACTAACAGAAAGTTTTCCTGAATGCTTAACAGACGTTAGCGTTGCTAGCGAGATGGCGGATTTTATTTATTACCCCTTGCTGCATTCTGCTTCCTGTCCAAATTAAATAATGCCACGCCCACTGATTACTGGTTACATAAAAAAATTGCACCAGAACAGAACCTGCAAAAGGCCTTGGCTTTGTTGTGGGTTTGAGTTTTTCAGAAATGTATGATTTTCACCTACAATACAGACTTGTACAAAAAGTATCGCAGTTTATGGGTGGAAGTGCGAACAGCAAAGCTACGCCAACTCTGCATAACCACTCTGTACATCCGCCGTGAACTGATAAGCATGTCGACACATCGGCTCATGAACCCCACATCACGTTCCCGTCCTGTCCGAGTCACTGAGATCACGTTCCGATGTTACCTGAAGCCCCAGGCACTGGCATGTGATTGGCTGATTTGGTTAATTGCATTAATTATAGATGCGTTGATTCATTAATTCCTGGTGAGTTTTTTTTTTTTCTCCTTAACCGGCGTCTGTAAGGTGGGAGAGGCCTCATGTCATGTACGGACAGTTACTGGACTGGCTTCGTTATCTCGTAGCCTGGCAGCCAGTCATCATCGGTCTCGTACAGGGCATCAACTACGTCCTGGGTCTGGAGTGATGAGAGACGGCCACGCCCATCCCGGGAAGAGAGGCAGATGACGTGTGATCTGTCGTGGGGGTTAAACGGACACTGGGCCTGGAACTTGAATCACCAGACGTGTGTAATGTACTGTATGTTGGCGCGCAGACGCACTGTGCGTGTGTGTATTTAAAGAAGAAAAAAAAGAAATCGACTTCAGGTCTGGTCTTGTTTAGAAAACGTGTACCTTATTTTGGAATCTTAAGGGTTTTAAGAAACTACTAATCCGTCTTAATGTTTTAATAATAATTTGCACCCCACCCTCCTTTTCCAGTAAGAATGAAATCCTTTTTCCCGTCCACACAAAACCTCTTTTCACTTCTCATCATGACTGAAGATTTCTCCTCTGCGGTCTGTTTCCTTTTTTTCCCCATGGCGAGTGGGTCAGAGACGCCACCACGGACACCACCCTGACCAGAATTCCTCCGTGTCCGGGAACGTCCGTCTTCCTGAGTATACACGCTCATCTGCGAGACGGTGTGAGTCAGTGACCGTCACTGGATTCCCTGGATGTTTATTTATCGTCTTAACCTTCACCTTTACTCTCTCATCCCTCAGGTGGTTTTTCAGTGGCTGCTAAAGTACAGGGTGGTTTCTGTTTTGTTTTGTTTTTAAGGCGGTACAGTACGTCTCCAAGTCTTTGTGAGGAATTTGATGTCATAAGCTCTGGATAAAAGGTTGGAAGTATTCTCTGTAAAAAGTACAAAAAAAAAACAAAAAACAAACCCCACGTTGAGTAAATTTTTGGAAGTGTTTATAAAGTCTATCCGAAACTTCACAGCTGAGAAAAATAAAATGAGTAATGAGAATGTTTATTAAAGCTTTGAGTGACGAGCGGATTCATTTCATCAGAGGAAAAGACGATGAAGACGACGATGATGATGATTTTTAATCAGGATGGATTTCTGAACGTCATCTCCGTTACTCTTCCTTCTCAGGTAAAGTGAATCTGACTCGGATTAAGGTGTTCGTCCTGTAATCCGGTTCGGAGTATTACGTAATCCCTGTATGACATCACATCATGTCCTGATCATGTCACGAAGTGCGAAGATGTTTCTACGGTTTACGTTTCTTCAAACAGCCAGCGATACGGTTCACACTCGCTGTTCGACAATTAGTATCAGGGGTTTCTTAAAAATAAACTAAAATAAATTTCAACATGACATTCATGCTATCGGATTGATATTTAAGTCTCATTATTTAAATGTAGTATATCCTCCATGGGAACAGAGAAATCCAGGATAAATACCCATTATTCACCCAACAGCGAGGTGGATATCGCTGAATGATCTCTGGGATGGAACGTCGTGGCAGCATCGCCGAGCCTGAGGTGAATCACCGTTTCAGTGACGCACAGGAACAGAAGGAACACAAACTTATTCAAGACTTTTATTTTTACATTTTTAATTGGTTTATGGATTCTTCTGGATTTCCAGGGTGGATGGTGTTAATTACCCCGACATGGCAAACCAATCAGATCGCACTGTTCCCGTGTAGCATTTACTAAAAGAAATTATCCACCTCAGAAACTCAGGATAATTCATCACTCAAAAACTCCCCGTCTGTGATTCTGAAATCCTAAAAAGTCTCAGAAAATACAAAGAAATTTATGCAGCTTTGTGTTTTTCAAGATTTAAAAAAAAATCCCTTAATTTAAACTTGGAATGAGTTTCAAAAGTATGGAGCGTGTGAGAATGGCCACGATTTACAACCTGAATATCAATCATAAGAATCTGGTTTTAGCTTCTTATGTTCCCATTAATCATATTAAATTCATTAAATAAATATGAAGTAAAAACTCATCACTAATTAAAATGTGATTTAAAAATAACAGCCTTTAATTTCCACCACTGTAATATAAACAAAAAAAATATCAATCAATCAATAATCCATCACAGGGTCCTGGACTTCCCTGTGAGTATCAGCTTCATGCGATAGAAATATTTTGATTAAAAATATATATAAAAAAAAAAAAAAGCTTGAAGATGAATCTGTCTTTTAAAAAATATATTCCATTAAAATGATAAATTTACTTAAAACATTTATTTTAAAATATCACAGTATTTCAACACCAAGTAGATGTGATCTATATCTACACTGGTCTTTATTGTGATCTTTAGAAATATCTTTATTTAGGTTTCGGGTTATTTATCTTTTTATAAAGAAAATATTTATACTGTATAAACTATCACTGAATAAATCAATAAAGTGAACATTTATAATATACTCATTTATATTTAATGCATAAATAAAGAATTTCTATCAATATTTATTTTCTATAAAAGAATAAATTATTAATTTTATTTTCAGAACAAATCGAATTCATACGTGGGTTTCTATTTATATATTTATACACACACGTGTTCCATGTCTGGGAGTTTATTATAGGACATTTATTATCAGAAGAAGAGTGTAGTTTCGGTCATTTCCCAATGACGTCAGATGACGTCACCAGAAACTTTAAAACGCTCGCGCCGCTCTGAGCTGCTAAAACCATGACTTGCTCTCTCAGCACCGCAGGTAACTTCTTACTGCTTTGGTTCTTTGAGCTGTGTGTAATGATCAGTTTTAGATTTTAATAATAATATAATAAGGAACCTGTAGATGTTTATTTTAGATCCTTATAGATTATATTAGGGATAGAAACCTGTTTACAGTATCATGTCTTTAAAGTCTTCCTTTTAAACCTGTGAGTAGCGTAAATACTGTGTGTGTGTGTGTGTGTGTGTGTGTGTTTTGGGGTGGGTTTTTTTTTTTTTTTTTTGTTTTTTTATTTGTTTGTTTGTTTTTTTTTTAATAATAGGCTTATGGATTTATTCCAGTCCTGCAGTTCTTGATGTGTCCGCTAGATGTCACCAGCTCATTTCTAACTGAAATAAATTCTACATACTTTCTAAACATTTTATACAAATAATCATTAAAAATTAGCATCTGCAAAAGTCTGTGGATGTTTTGGACATCACCCCAAATTTATTCATTAATTAGGTTTAATGTTGTATAGTTTAATTCTTTATTTCCAGATAATTCAACTGTACAGGGAAAAGCCATTAAAAAGATAATAAAGATAAAAAACTTTATTATTCCTGAAGGCATTTTAATGATTAAAATTGTCATTCGATTTAACTTAATTTATAAATGTGTTTTCGATTTATTTAAATTTCAGTTTAATTTAATTCCAGTCAAACAGGACGATAAGCCTTCAGTAGAAATGAATAATAAATATATTGTTGATTATTTAAACTTTTTAGGTATAAAAATGAAATCTGTAGAATTTATTTTACACTTAGAGGCTGTGAGATGTCTTTAGATCGTCCTGTCCCGGGGTGTAGAAGAATTAAAGGAAAGCTTTAGTGCTAAATTCACTTTGAATGATTTTTAATTTATTATAATTATAAAAAAAAAAAAAATTTGTGTTTAAGTTGAAGTTTGGTGTAAAATTGTTTCTCCTGTATTTCATTACTGAAATCTTGAAACCCACCACTCTCTATTTTAAACTTTTTTGCTCCCATGTGTTTTGTGTTCATATGAAAATCTCTTCCTCTTAACTCCACTGAACCCTCGTGGGGTGTGTATTTATTTCGGTTAGCCACAAGACAGACCTGCAATCGTTTACTTTCACTTTTTAAATGTTACTCTGACTGTTTGGGGTTTTTTGGACAGAAAGTTTAGTGAAATCCAACCTGCAAAAATATTAATATAAATTATTAAATCCTGCTGCTGAATGTCGTTTATTATCTTCTTATTAAAATTTAGTTTATTATTGTTGTTGTTGTTTATTAAAATCTTATGACCTGATTTTATATGAAAGCAGCAATAGATGAGAAATCTGTTATCAATAAATTTTCTCTAGCTGTAATTTCACTCACTCAATTTCTAAGCCGCTTAATCCTAATTAGTGTCGTGGGGAGGCTGGTGCCCATCACAGCCGACTCTGGGCGAGGGCGTGATACACCCTGAACGGCACTCCAGGCCGTTGCAGGGCCACACACACACAACCATTCACACTCACACCTAGGGGCGATTTGGAACAGCCAATTAACCTGGTGTGCATGTTTTTGGACTGTGGGAGGAAACCGGAGTACCCAGAGGAAACCCACGCAAGCACAGGGAGAACATGCAAACCCCACACAGAACGCCCTCTCTGAGCCCAGGACTCGAACCCAGAACCTTCTTGTTGTAAGGCCGGTGTGTTAACCGCTGCGCCGCCATAATATCACATTACTAAACCTATCTAACCCTAATTAGGATTAAGAGGCTTAGAAACTGGCTGAAAGAATGAGTTTGATATTAGATTTATTGTCATTTTATGTGGAAGTGAATTTTTTTAGCAGTGACGTCAGGAGTTTCTTTTAATGATGTGATTTCTACTCGGGTGTGATTACTGTGGTACTGTGTGTGTATGTAAAGTGTGTTGTGTTGTGTGTTTAGGATCTGTGGGTGCGTTTATCAGTATTATCATGTTACTCCACTGCTCTTCCTCCACTGCTCATCCCAGTACGTTGAAAACCTCCACTTCCTGTTCATGTACAAACCCGCCACCTAAATCAATTCTTCATTCAGATCCCAGACACCTCTCCAAATAATTATCTTTTGTTTTGTTTTTGTGTCTGATGATGTCGTTTTGCTGATTCTTGATTGAACTTCCTGGGATTCCTCTTGAGATCCTCTGGATGTTATGAGGACCCTGTTGTTTTGATTTTCTCTCTTTCTTCTGCTTCTCCTGACTCATCTCTCTCTTCGCACGTTTACAATCATTTCACACACATGTTCTTTGAACTGTTCATCAGACTGAAGTGTTCTTACCAGCTGAAATATCGTTGTTGTTTTTTTTTAGATGTGGAGGAGGTTCAAGCGCCTACAATCGTCAAGATGACGCACAAATATTTGTGTAAGACGTAAATCCTCTTCTTTATTCCCAGACAAATTGAACCTGAATATATTAAACTGTTTCAGTGAATTGTTTGGGTGTTTGAATCATTTGTAGTTTTGATTTGATCCTCATTTCCTGTGTTGGATTGACATTTCTTCAGGCCCCGGTTACAGACTGACCTGTAAAGTCAATCCTGGAGGACTTAAAGACGAGACACTGGTGTACTGGTTGGCTGACGGTGACTTTATTGAGCAGGTTTATAAAAACGTCAGCGTGAGAAACACAGAGAAAAGGTAAGAGGTAAAATGAATCGATTATTAAACCGCAGTGAATCAGAGGGCGGCGAGTCTCGTCCTGCAACAGCATCTCAGATCGTAGTTCCGCCGGCAACCAAAACCACAGGCTTATATCAATGCACTCATTTTTGTTGCTATAGCAACAGTTCGTTCGCAGGGGCATGTACGGTGATGGTTTTGCAAAACGCCATTTAACACCGATAATAAACATAATGTTGTTTTAATAAAGTGAAAAATACAGGGAGGAAAATTCTGTACCTTTGAGGAAGGAGTCTCCAGTTCCAGTGCAAAAGTGTTCCAACATCTTCAGATCCTCAGAACAGACGAGTTTACACGCCGCCCATTTTCTGAACCGCTTAATCCTGATTATGGTCGCGGGAAGGCTGAAGCCCATCTCATCCGACTATGGCCAAGGGCGGGGTACACCCAACACACGTACAACCATTCACACTCACTCTCGCACCTACGGGCGAGTTGGAACAGACAACCATCCTACTGTTCATGTCTTCAGACTGCGGAAGGAAACCAGAGTACCTGGAGGAAACCCACACAAGCTCAGGGAGAACACAGAAAAGCCCCCGCCGAGCCTGGGACTAAGAAACCCAGGACCTTCTTGCTGTGAGGCGGACGTGTTGACCACTTCACCACCACGCCGTCACTTTTTTTTTACATGACAAGATGAATTCTTTCTGTTTTAGTAAGTTGAAGAGAAAAAGAAAGACGATTGAGGTTCTAGTTTATTGCTGCTCTAACGTCAGTGAGAACATGAACCAACGCGTCTCACGAAGCTTCCCCAGTGCTGAATGGTTAAAATCAACATGTCAGATTGTTGTCATGTAACCGCACTTCCCTCTGGACTTTACTAATGAATACAAACTTCACTTTTTTTTTTTTGTTATAACTTGAAATTGTCATGTTTTATCTGCAGGTCCAGGAACGGGACGAGACAGTACCTCCACAGCAAGGTGGTGCTCAGAAACCTTCCTCAACAGGACTTTCACCCCAACTTCACCTGCGTGGCTCTGAGTCCAGCCGGCTTTGCTAAAGAAAATATTCAAATCAGTCACATTTGCCATGGCTCGACACCACATCTCAGTACTTCAGTCGTTTAAATCCTTTCATCTCTGGGACTGAAAAAAATCCAGATAAACGAGTGTCTGTTTAAAAAAAAAAAAAACGCCCAGGATGTTAAGGTGTCTCTATAATTATTTATTCTTCTTTCTGAAGCTGAACACAAAAGTTTGTTTTATTGAGATCTGTGTGTGTGTGTGTGTGTGTGTGTGTTACTGTTTACGGTTTAGTGAAGGCAGTTTAATGTTGTTGGGGATTTTTTGCATTGTTTTTTATTGCTGAATAAAATGTATGATTTGTGAACTCGACTGTTATTTGTGTGAACTAATGAACACTTCAAGCTTTATTTTTGCAGCTGGAGTTTTCTATAACAGTAAACAGTGAAATGCACTGATGTGATGCGATGAATAAAAATAAAGATATCCTCCTTTAAATCTCATCGGATTATTTATCAATCTGCTTTCAAATCCAGGGAGTTATTTGTTAAATTATTTGTTTGTTTATTTATTTATTAAAAATGCACTCATACAGAAATATCTCATTTATAAAACTATTCGTATCTGGGTATAAACAGTGTGATTAAACATTATTCTTATTTTATTTATATGTATTTATCATTCTGAAGCTTTGGTGAGAAAGCAAAACACACTAATATTATTACTGTGGAATAACAAACCACACAACCTCCCCAGTGTGTATTTCAAAAGTGGATCAGATCAAACCAGATTAGATTAGATTTTTAACCCTGTAGCAGAAGAATCTTGATAAAGTATCCTGTACATAATCTCAGTATAAATGTTTATTCTGGATATAAAAGAAAAACAAACAGTTTATATTATATTTACTGAACTTTCCTGTACAGCCTCCTGCAGTTACACCTGATCTATAAACCACAGAACTGCAAACACCCCCATATTCTACATTTTACAGAGAGACAGATCTACTGTTATTATAAAATAAACTCTGGATTTTATCAAATGAGTAAGTGAAAACTCTTCGTCTTGTTGAAGCTCTCTCTCTCTCTCTGTTTCTTTCTCTTTCTGTCTCTCTCACTCTCTCTGTGTGTCTCATTCTCTCTCTCTCTCTCTCTCTCTCTCTCTCTCTCTGTTTCTTTCTCTTTCTGTCTCTCTCACTCTCTCTGTGTGTCTCATTCTCTCTCTCTCTCTC